>JAUMHE010000047.1:2705071-2723335 GCA_032359235.1 Enteromius mattozi
ATGCGCAGTACAGGAACGTAAGCGTTGAGTGTGGATGATCAAGTCTTCGGAAACGATTGAAAACGATAGTGTAAACGTGGAGCATTTTTTAGACAAAAACGCCGTTTTTAAATTTATCCGGATTAGTGTAAATGTAGCCTTAATTTAACACTGGGGGATTTACTGTGTAATTAAACGTAACTTGACAAGAAGGTTTCAGATTTCATATTATGTGAATACATAAATACATACAGAGATTTTATGAAAATTTTTCATAGACTCTATAGGTTCCTTAATTTCTTCAATTTGAATGTTCTTCTCTAAGCAGTCATAAGAAGATTTATCAATAGTGGGGAATTCAATTCCATTAAGGAAAGTGTTCATTATGGAGTCATCTGGTGGGAATTCTGAAGTGTATAAATTTATAGAAAATTCTTTAAATTCAAAGTTTGTTTCTTTATAATTTACAGTGATTGTACCTGATTGCAACCTTAGCTTTGGAATCATTTGAGACGCTTCAGCTTCATGAATCTGGCAAGCAAGCAACTTCCCTGTCCTATCACTCTGCTCATAAACCCTATGCTGAGCATGTAGAATCATTTCAATTTCAATCAATTTTTCAGCCTCATCTGTTGAAAGCATGTCATATTCTGCCTGCAAGAACTGATGTTCTTCAAAAAGTTCCGGGGAGGGATCTGAGGCATTATTAGACCTTGTAAGTAACATTATAAGCATTCCCAAATAGTGGAGTACAGCGTTTCTGGCGTTGTGTTAACCTCCATAAAACATAATATATTCAAGGAGATAATTTAGTCTGGGTTGCATAATAATATTCCCTAAAATGAGGTAATGCCATACCTCCTTCGTCTTTTGGGAGCTGTAATGTTTTTAATTTGATCCTAGGTTTTTTCACTTGCCAAATAAATCTGGAAATAAGCTTGTTTAGTTCTGACCAGTATTTTAAGGGAATCTCTACTGGGAGTGCTTGTAATAGATATAGATACCATTGAAGGAGGTTCATCCTTATCGAGTCAATTCTTTGACTAAGGCCAAGGAAAGTGTATGTCATTTTTTACACATATTAATAATGGGTCAAAATTCACCTCTGTTAATGTTGCAATTTCTTTTGTTAAATATATATTCCTAAATACTTTAGTGAGTTCTGATCCCATTTAAGATGGAATTTATCTCTGATGTTTATTGGAGGTACATAATTAAAAGTCAAAATTGGCGTTTTTTTGTATGTTTAATATATATCCTGCATAATTACCAAATTTTTCTAGAAGATTCATTAATATTGGAAGTGAATTAGTGGGGGTGCTTAAGTATAATAAATATATCATCCGCATAAAATATCAATTTGTGTTCATCTTTTACACATATACATTTGATGCTTTCAGCTTGTCTTATCCACTGTGCTAAAGGTTCTATGTAAAGTGCGAACAGCAAAGGTGAAATCAGACATCCCTGTCTTGATCCACATTCTAATATGATGGTCTCTGTGAGATACCTATTTATTTTTATTCGGGCAGTTGGTTTATTATTTCACAAGTTCACACCTCCTCATAATGCGAATAGAAAAGCGTGTTTGGCGTGCTGTCCAGGGGAGTGAGCCGGGAGCTCGGCGGACTCTGAGCCCTAGTAGTTTAAACCCTTGCGAGGGCAGAGCTCGGTGTCCGGCTCGAACCCCGCATGCCCCCCCTCGGAGGAAGGTGAAGACCAATGGCGGAGAAGGGGTGGCGGCGGGATGCAAGAACGGTATGTGGAAGGGAGAAAATTGAGCTTATTTAAAGGCGGAGATGCTAGGTTCCGATTGGGTGTGCTGGACGAAAAATAGGGCTGAGGTTGGTCCACTCTTATTTGGGGGGTGGGGCACGGTGGCTGTATTCTGGGAACCTTGGATGTTGCTTGTTAGGCGGGGAAGAGTATGGATGGCGAGGAGGGGCCTCTGTGGAGGTGGGGAGAGGAGAGAAACCTCTGCAGAGGCGGATAGAGGAGAAACCTTGGCGCAGACTGGGAGCCTCTGCGAAGGCGGATTGAAAAGAGAGTGAGACCTCTGCAGAGGCGGGGAGAGTAGGAAGGCCTCTGCGGAGGCGGATAGAGGAGAAACCTTGGCGCAGACTGGGAGCCTCTGCGAAGGCGGATTGAAAAGAGAGTGAGACCTCTGCAGAGGCGGGGAGAGTAGGAAGGCCTCTGCGGAGGCGGATAGAGGAGAAACCTTGGCGCAGACTGGGAGAAATGGAGTCAGCAAAATAATTCTCTTTACCAGGGATATGTTTAGCAATCGATATGAATTGGTCTCGGGCTGAGATCTAAATAAGGCGTCTGGGGAAGGGCAAGGTAGCAGGGGAGTGGGAGCTGTTTAAAACTTTTTTTTTTTTGACAAAACAATATCATACACACACTGGCTGAAATACAACAAAAGGGAAAACAAAAGTAGTACATACAATAACAAACAGAGCACTATATTACAGATCAAATTTGACAATAACCAGGGAGAATACATTAATTATCTTTACACCTCTAGTAGCACATTCCTAACTGCAAAATGTCACAGGTAGAAGCATTTATGGAGTTAAGGTATGGAGTCCATATGCGATTAAAAGCATCGGTTGTTAAATGCATAATACAGGTCAAGAGTTCCAGAGGGATAATCTCCCTAATAATTGAATGCCAGCCTTTGATGGAGGGAGGCTTATCACTGATCCATGACATCAGCAAATTCTTCCTGGCAGCAAAAGATAACAGACTAAAAAGTCGTCTTTCAAACTTTTTTGGAATGAGCTTACAGGGAAAACCCAAAAGAAGTGACAAAGGATCCATCTCCAGATACAGGCCAAAGATGTTGTTTAATTGAGCCACAACTTTGGGCCAATATGCCTGGATCCTATGACAGTTCCATATGCAATGAATATAATCTCCTATATTAGACTTAAACTTGGGACAGAGTGGTGAGTGAGTTGCATTGTATTTATGTCTTAATAGTGGCATGATATGTATTCTATGTAAAATTCTAAGTTGAATGGCTCTTGCCCTGTTACAAACCGACAGCCTTTTAGCTTGAAGCCAAACTGTCTCCCATTCCTCTTCTGGAATATCCACCCCAGGTCTTAGATATGAAGTGCTGTCTGCACCATAGGAGCATAGAGTTTTATAGAAAAGGGAGACCAACCTGTGTGGTGGGGACTTCCGGAGGATTTCCTCAATAACAGAAAAGGAATATTTAGAGATAAGTGTGGTATTTTTGGATATATAGTTTCTAATTTGCAAAAATCTAAAAAAGTGCTGTCTAGGTAAATTATATAAACTAAATTATCAAAAGACATTAGAGATCCTTCCTCAAACAAGTCACCCATCCTACTTATACCAAGAACAGGCCATAAATTAAAACCTGGGTCTGTAACACTTGGCAGGAACTCTGGATTGTTCAAAATTGGCAAAAGAGGGGAGGTTATGTCGTTCCTGCCTTCCAGCCTTTGAATAGCACGCCATGCCTTGAGGGTATTATGTACTAAAGAGCTATGGCGTGTGGTGAGTAGCGTGGGTTCTTTCACGGGAGGATTGCTTTGGCGGATGAAGAGTGGAGAGAGAGATCGGAGCACGCAAGCTTGTGACCTCGAATGGAAGCCGCGGGCTCCCGTGGGAATTCCGGCGGGGCAATGGCCTGAAGGCTGGCTGGGGCTGGAAGCGGAGCTGGGTCTTCTTGTTTGAGCTCGGACGAGTAATCGGAGTTCAGACAGCTTGTCTGGCAGAGCGAGATCATGCAAGAACGGGATGCGGAAGGGAGGAAATCGAGCTTATTTAAGGGCGGAGACGCTAGGTTCCGATTGAGTGAACGGATAATAGGCTGATTGAGGAATGCGAAGCCAGCCGTGGCTAATTATTCGTTTGTGCTTCCCCCGAAATTTGTTTATCAACATCACATAGTGTACGAATGCACTTGACAAAAATATCATGCATGCCAAATTTTTCAAGAACCTTCTATAAATAGGGCCAACTTACAGAATCAAACACTTTTTCCGAATCTAAACTAATTAAAAGAGCTTCAAGTTTATTCTGATGAATGTGACTTAATATGAGTAGGGATGGTCTAATGTTATCGTGAGTCTGTCTTTGAGGGATAAAGCCAGTCTGATCGTTATGTATTAGCTGGGGGAGAATTTTATCCAATCTTTTAGCAATAATACTTGTATATAATTTATTATCAACATCATTATTTAGTTCAGCTTCAGTTATTTCAGCTGTTAATGCTTGACTTTGTTCCTCCGACACAACTGGTAAATTAAGAGAATTGAGTAATTGTTCTACTTGTTGCTCATCCTTTAGGAGTGTCTGTGTATATAATAATTTGTAGTAGTTCTTGAATGATTTTTGAATTTTGTTTGGTTTATATTGTGATTTTAGAGTTTAAATCCCTTATTTTATATATTGTATTTTCAGTTTGTTGTTTTTGCAGCCTTCTAGCTAAAAGCTTAGTTGATTTAGAGCTTGATTAATAATATTTTTGTTTCATAAATTTAATTTTTTTTTCAATTTCTTGTGCATACATTAAATTTATTTCATTTCTAATTTTCTTTATTTTAATTTTTTGATCAGATTTTTGTACCTTCTTATGTTGTTCTTCAAGATCTTTAAGCTCTTTATTGAGATTTGTTTTAGTTGTTTTAGTTTCTTTCGTAGGCACAAAAATATATAATCCTGCCTCTAATGACTGCTTTTAAGGTGTCCCAAACTATAGCTGAGTTGAGCTCTCCATTTTCATTTTCTTTAAGAAATAATTTTATATCCTCCTTAATTTAAGTTTGAAATTGTCGATTACTTAGAATGCTTGTATTTAATCTCCAAAGTGTCTTTCCTGGGTTATCTCTAATATGTATAGTACAGGAGAGAGGTGCATGATCAGACAGATCAATAGATCCAATATCACAACTTTGTATTCTATGTCTATCTTTCTTTGTAATAATAAAGTAGTCTATCCTTGAGTATACATCGTGGAGATTCAAATAAAAGGTATAATCACGGCTTGTTGGACAGAAATCCCTTCAAAGATCCTGTCATTCGAATGCTAATTTTCCTATGTCACACAAAATCACTTCCAGGGGAGGCATAAATATTGCATACTGATATGGTAATGTCATCTATTTTTCCTGTAACTATTATGTATCTCCCTTCCTTATCTGACATTTCCGAGAGTTGTTCAAATTGTATTTTTTGTGATATTAAGATTGCTATCCCCCTTCTATGGCCTGTCTTGTAAGAGGAATAATACACCTTAGAAAATCCCATTTTCTTTAACTTTTCGTGTTCTCCTGTTGTAAGGTGTGTCTCTTGTAGGAGCACAACCCCTGCATTTTCCCCTTTTCTTTTTTAACAATATTTGGCTTCTCTTAGCCGGGTTCAAAATTCCATTATTAAACGTAGTATTTTAACGGTGTTCTTATTCATAATCTTCTTTGTTTACTAACAAGTTTAGGTTCTCTCATTGTCTCTATTAATAGCCAATATGTAAACATCAACATTTCCTCTGCCAAATTACAATCATTGAACAAATAGCAACACAGAATAGTTCTGAACAACAGTACACCACCATAACGAATGGGAACAGTTGCTTCCGGTGTAGAGGCTCGTTTCCAAAGAGCCTTGAGGGGCTTGATGCAGTCAAAAGCCTCCATTAGGGAAAACCTACATCGTACAGAAAGTGGGGCCCTACTAGATGATCGTAGATTAGTCCAAATAAAATGAAAAAGTACTCCGCACAAAAGAAATCTCAGATAATTCGCCAATTAACAAGACCCAACCTAGAGTAAAGTCGTAGAACTTACACGACTTAATAAATGTCCACGGCAGACAAATAGAGAATATTACAATAAAAGTGGATTATAATTTATCTGCCTTCCTGAAACAAGCATAGAGCTTTCACCGATGATCATTTCCTAAATTTTTGGAGTTTTTCTTTGTATAGAGGGCGAGGGGTCTTCTTAGGTTGCGTGCAGCCGTTCGCTTCTCCAGAAACTGTAGTGGCTTCTGCCATGGTTCTGAAGAATCAAACTCAGTCCGGGGTTTTTGGTGCCATAAGAATAGACTTTATTACAAAGAGAATAAAGCCGAGAAGCCCCAGCTGGGAGAATCTCCCGATTGGCTTTCAGCTGTGTCTTTTATACAGTTTTTTAAGGCATGTTCTATACGTCTAATACAGGTGTTCTTACAAGGCAATCATGGGGTCTTCATTTTATGTTCTGTATATGTATATGTCTTTGTATACATTTTTGCCTGAAGCTAAAACAGGACATGCATCACATGTTAGGGCATTTCATTTAGGCAGGCCTTTTCAAACACAGACCCACAGACCGAGGCATGTTTATAATAGTAGAATAACTTGATACATAACTGGCTATATTAAGATACATATTTGGCTATAGTAATACAGACCACACATACTCCAATTTACCCTGGTTAATAAAAATCTACTTCTAAACATGATCTCCTTCCCGGTCCCGTCGCCTCCTCACCACCTGCCAGTTGCGCGATTTTCTCCTGATCTGTAGTATTGGATGATTTCACCACTGAGACAAAAAATCCTCATGAGACCATGTCCATCGCAGCGTCCTGATACAGCCGAGTGCCGTCGTCGTAGAAAACACGTATCCTGGCTTCGGCGTATTCCCCTTGTTTTTTAAGCACTTGGTGGGAAATCGAGATCAACCTAGAAACAGGCATCGTTGTAAAACACCTTCTTTTTTGCCAAGCTCTCCGGAGCACTTCCTCCTTTGTTTGAAAAATGCAGAATTTTACTACAATTGAGCGTGGCTTGGCTTGTGGGTTGTTGGGTTTTGGTAGTAACTAGGCAACTCCTAGGCATGATGTGCTCGTTCGATCCCAAGCTCACGGTCCTGAGGAAAGTCCAATGCGTTTTTTAGCAAGTTGTTCAGAAAGTCATTCATATCTGTGGCTTCTTTTTCATCTGGTATACCATAAATCCTTAAATTGTCTCTACCAGCACGTCCCTCCTGATCAATCAGTCTGGCTTCCAGATTAGCTTAGCCACTTAATTAGCGACGATGCTACTTGAAGTGCGGTCTCAGTTTCATTGATTCTTTCCTCTGCTTCCTCCAGTCTGTCATTTGTTCTTTTCAACTCTTGTTTTATGTCAGAGAGCTGTACTTTATTGTCCTTTCTGAACTCACAAAGTTTGTTGAGAATACACCACAAACTGACTTCAGGGCTGTCTTCGCCATGTGGAGATGGTGTCGGAGAGCTGCTTCCATAGTAGCATATGTTTAGATAATGATAATCTCAATACTTTGGTATAAAAGTATCTCTTTCTAGGTATTTTTTATGAAAAACAGTAGTCTAAATACATTTAGGATAAATGCACAAATGCTATTCTTTAGTTACAAAAATACTGTAATTATATTCCCTTACTCCTTTAATGCATTTCTTATGATTATACCACATTACTGCCAAAATACATTACAAAATACAAAATAAAGTACTGTTACTAAAGTAAACCCATGGTAAATTATGCCAGTTGTGCTTATCCTGTTTGTCAGCCCTCTGCAAAAAGAGTCTTAAAATTTTGTTTTAAATGTTAAAATTATTTTTAAATTGTAATTTTAGAACCTTTACAGTATTTTAACAATAGATAAGTAGCATTGGAATCTCTTCCTGATTCAAAGCCTACTAACCTTACTGACACTCTCAAGATTCCGATGTCTACAAGGAAGTTTTTAACTTTTCAATTATAAGTGTGTGTTGTCTGTGATGGTCCAATAAAAAAGCTTTAATGAGATATTTTTTTTGAGTGGCGCTTTCACTGATTGCCTTTGTCTCTGTCCTTCCAGGAAGCCCTGGGCTCAAGTGAGGAAGCAGTTCTTCAGCTCTGGAGTAAACAAGCGCTCACTAGACTGCATTGAGAAAGCGGCCTTCTTTGTCACGCTAGATGATCAGGATGAAGGCATGATGGGGGAAAATCCCTCTGTGAACTTGGACCGCTATGCCAAATCTCTCCTTCACGGAAAATGCTATGACAGGTGGGAGTGCAGCATAACTTGTCTTTACTGAGAAATGTTCCGTGTCCAGGACATTGCTTGACTTTTGTCCTCCTTACCTCAGGTGGTTTGATAAGTCGTTTTCTGTCATGGTATATAAGAATGGAAAGAACGGGCTAAATGCAGAGCATTCTTGGGCCGATGCTCCTATAGTGGCCCACCTGTGGGAGGTAAGTGTAGGAGTCTCAGAGCAGTGTTGCTCTTCGTGCCTCAAATGTCATAGTTCAAGTTTCAATATTAATCACCTGCCCACTTCCCGTGTCCTTTACACCGCCGATAATAGAATACGCATTTAAAGTGTCTGTGGGTGTTCTTTTTAGACAAAGACCACTTTGATATCCTCCTTTCTGCAGAAGAATCACGCCTCCACACACAAAAAAAAACCGTGCATCAAATGTGTGACTTTATGAGTGTATATTTAGAATCTTGTTTGGGCTGAATGTTTTTCAGACTGTATATTTCACTCTTTCAGTTCACTCTGGCCACAGATGCATTTCATTTGGGTTACACAGCAGATGGGAACTGCAGGGGAGAGATAGAGCGCTCGTTATCGCCTCCTCAACGCTTGAGCTGGGACATACCATTGGAGGCAAGATGAAAGCCTTTCTCTTTTTCTCTTTTCTTTGTTCCTCCTCAAACATGCCAAATCAGTTTTTTTTATGCAATCTGCAAAATATCTGAGTATGATTGCAAACCATGCATGTACGCACATAAACACAGAGAAACACATAAATAACATCTTCTTCCTTCTTCCTTCTCCTCCCTCAACTTTCATGATGTTTTGAAGATTCATTGACAGATTTGATGCTATTCAACAGCAAAGTGCATCTGTTTAAGGATGAACATAACAACTCTACTTCCTTATCCTTATCAGTTCCAGGTTTGATTGTCTGACACTGCAAACAGGCAGAAAGTGTATGCATTACTGTTTTAATAATCATATGTCCACTTTAGGCTCTATTTGGACCAGAAAAGCAGTGCTTTTTTCCTAAAGTAACTATTATTTGAGAATGTTTTAAGAATGAAAATTACATCCAAAAAAATCTTGCTAACTAGTACATACCTGTATGGTGCACTTACGGTGCAGTATACCTGTAAGTACAAAACAATTTTACAGCCATGACTTCCTGTTTCATAGGACTATGAGGTAACACAAAGGCCATGAGAAAAAAATGAGGAAAAACCAAAGAATACAGTTCTGATGCGCAGTGAAAGATTGCTGAACTTCACGAAGTATAAAAATGCATCATCTAAACAGCATTTTAATAAAGCATTTTTACATTTTGTCAGTCAATCGATCAATCAGTCAATCAATCAGTTATCACTAACTAGTAATTAATGTATTTATTTATTTATTAGTTATTAGTTTCATATTTGTGACTGGTACACCTATAAAGCTTTTAAAAATGTTTGTTGCATGCAGTGCAGCACATAAGAGTTACACAACATTTTACAGTTTACAGCCAGGCAATCTTATCTAAGTGTAATCTGATGTTCCCGTATTGAAGGAAAACCTTTATATTAGTTTAATATCTTCAGGACTGTTGCACTGGCTCATGTATGTGTGCAGTTTGTTTGCCTTTTTTGTTTAGAGATTTAATCATTAATCTTTCTGTCCATTTTATAATTTCTATAATAGCTATATTATGATTGCTAGTAGTACTTAACCAAACTCTGCATGGCACTTTGGCTCTTCACTGAGGTACTTGGAAGGTCTAAAATGTGTCCATTCAATCAGGAATTTTCCGCCTCTTATCAGAGTCGGTAGTTCATTTGCAAATAAATATTAGGGATTTTTTGTGTTTAGTGTGTGCGTTTAAACACAATTTTCTTGTGTGTGTTTCATAAAATGAAAGCAGGAAATGTATTCTCAAGCAGGACTACCTGATAGAAGAGATATTGTATTTCAGTGGAACCCTTCTGGTTAAATAAGTAAATAAATAAATTTTCCTTTACATGATAAGAGGGACATGCTCAACACAATGAACAATATCTAACAATTCACTTGAAGTCTTTTTTGTAACCTTTTATCAAGAATTCTTAAAAGGATACTCCACCCAAAATGAAAATGTACTCATGTCGCTCAAAACTAAACTAAAGCAGTACAGTGTCTTGTGAAAGTATTTATACGCTTATTTATATTTTTTTTCATGTTTTATTATGTTGCTGCTTCGTTACTGTTTAACAGATGCACAGATGCACATGTGCAGGTATTTCCGGAAATGTTTGACTGGGTTCAGACCCAGGTTCAGTGTCCTAGATAAGATTTCCTGGCTGTTCTAAAGATTGAAATAACCCCTTTAAAACCATTTTTGGTTGGTGAAAATACTAGTGGCCTAAGACTTTTGCACAGTACTGTGTATATATGCTTCCACTCCTTCAGGAGTTAGCTATATTAGTACCTGTAATAAAATCTTGCTGAGATTTCAAGTGTGTCTTGTACAGTATCATTATTTTCATCATGTTCTTTTACTCAGTTGACTAGCAAAATAGATTTGTTTTTAAGTGCATAAAACCTTTAGGAGTATTTTTCTTTCTAAAAATATATAGTCTATAGGATATTTCTCTTAATTTCACCACAGAAGCGAATGGGTAACTACAGAAACTTTTCCTCCGTGGTAAACCACGATCCCAGTGCTAACACATTGCCGGCTATATTTCTGATTTTATCACTGATTAAGCATTCAGCAGTCTTCTTGGAGAACCCCCAAAGGAATGAAAAACAAATACTGATCTTATTTCTTATCTTTCTGTAGGTTCAGACGCAGGTTTCCGAGTCTCTCGCTGTGGCGCAAGCACTGGCTGATGATGTGGACTGTCACGTGTTTCCCTTCAGAGAATTTGGGAAAGGCCAGATTAAGAAAATGAAAATGAGCCCAGATTCCCTTGTGCAGCTGGCCCTGCAGCTGGCCTACTACAGGGTACTTCACATCATCATCATCCTGACAAAAAAAAATGAAATCATTGATGATAAGTATGCGTGAGAAAAGTCCCACATACTAAAGGTCAAGATTCTTAATAGTCCATTTTTTAGCCCTGGGAAGGGACTTCCTTTTATTTTGTATATACTGTCATTTAGCGTACAGTACACTGACAATTAATTGAATAGCAGAAAGTTGTTTTCAAGATCACTGTCTGATTTATTCTTTGATCTTTAGGACAGAGGGACTTTCTGTCTGACATATGAAGCCTCTATGACTCGTTTGTTTCGCGAGGGTCGCACTGAGACCGTCCGGTCATGTTCTAAGGACAGCTGTGACTTTGTTCTTGCACTGGAAGCAGGAGAGGTTAAGTCAATACTTTGAATTCTTTTGAATTTTTCCTTCTACCTTTTGGGGACTTTTTGAAGAAGGAAGTGTTTAAACCCTATCAGCAGTGTACATTTCACAATGATTTTTATCAAAATGCCTCAGCTGACTGGAGCATGCTGTAAATTCTTCTTTTTCCTTCTCTGTTACTGACAGCACTTCACAGAGGAAGTCAGGAATGCCACCAAAAATAATAACTTCAGTTATTTTTAACATATTTTTTGTTCAATAAATAGGTGTTTAATCGGTTTATTGTAGTTAAATGTAACAAAACAAAAATAAATAACTTCAAATAAAAATCAAATAAAAAGACCTGTTGATTGAACTAACAAAAATTATTTGGCAAAAAAAAAAAAGAGATTGATAATTCTACTTGTAAATACTTTATAAAAATGCTTTGTAAAGTTTGCATGCAAAAATTATTTATTATATAATTACATTTTTAAATATTTTATTATTTGATTAAATAATATAAATAATATAAGGTCTATTTGTTTCTATTTTTTATTTAAAGCCATTGATATTTGAGTTCTTAAAGGCAGGGTAGGCGATTTCTGGAATCCAATGTTGATATTTGAAATCACCAAAACAAAAGAAAACTGCCGCCGCGTTCTATTCATGATTTGCTGATACAAATTTCAAATGATTTCAACTATGCTCGTAACGATGGAACTTGCGACCATAGTAGTCTAACCATGCTTTTGGGAAACACACCCCTGCTTGGCTGTTCACTCCACATCATTTGTAGACATGGCCCTCACTGTTGCTACAAGTTTGTTTTGGTGCTCGTCCCCGACTTTTTGAAAATACGCTTACCCTTCCTTTAATTTGATAATTGCCGGAGCCTGGAATCATTACCTAGCACATTTTGGTAACCTTGTGTTTTGCCTGATTTTCCTTCATAGAATGGAGAACACTGCCGCAAGCTGTTCCGAAAGGCTGCTGAGAAGCATCAGAACCTCTACCGCCTGGCCATGACTGGATCTGGCATTGACAGGCACCTCTTCTGCCTATATGTGCTCTCAAAATACCTGGGGGTAGAGTCTCCTTTCCTCAAAGAGGTTAGTGTAGTAAACTGGTCCATTAACATTATCTTGATAGGTGATTTTTTGTTTAAAATGTTAATGTGTGAGGGCATTCATGGCTATATGGATGCGTGTGCATGAAGTTGTTGGTGCATGGGTAACTTGCAGGTGTTGTCAGAGCCCTGGCGCCTCTCCACCTCTCAGACCCCCGTGCAACAGATGGAGTTGTTTGATTTGGTAAACCATCCTGAGTTCATCTCGCTGGGAGGAGGCTTTGGTCCGGTGAGTAACTGATCAACACACACATAAACAGGTGGAAGCGCTCATGAGTTCACTGTGTCCATGTTTTGTTCCTGTGTAAGGTGGCTGATGATGGCTACGGCGTATCTTACATCATTATGGGCGAGGAAATGATCAACTTCCACGTGTCCTGCAAGCACTCCTGCACAGAGACTGTAAGAGCAAAACAACCCTACATCACTGCATGCTCCTATATTGAACAATTACAAACAATTGACTACCTGCCTTTTTTATGGAGCTGCATCAGGATCATTTTAACACACTGATAGGGTGCATGTCAGATCATGTTATTGTTTGACTTCCTGTTCTATATAGGTACAAAATATCTCAATATGATAATGTATATAAAGCAGAAGTATAAAAGACAATATAGTGAATTAAAGAAAGAGGTTAATACATTTTTATATTTTGTTATTAAAATCTAGTAGGTAGAATCACAATTTTTGTCTTTCTATATAATAACTATGTGTTAACTACGTGACAAAATGATGTTGTGCTAAAACAATTGATGAACATATGAATGCATACAATTTAACATCACCAGCTAGTTTTGGTTCTCTTTAAAACTTTTGAATTGGAAATGTAGGGAAAAAAATCTCCAATGTGAGTTCAGTTGCTGTGAAGTATACTTTTGCAATTAATTCTTAATTAATATTTAACACACAGTGTCCTGGTTTAAAATATTAGTTATATAATGTTTATATATAATACTTAACTGAAGTACAGTTCGTTTTTCTTGTTTATAGGACTCTCATAAGTTTGGCTCTCAGATTAGTCAAGCCATGATGGATCTTATGACTCTGCTCAACCCAGACTTCAAGAAGGCCTCAAAAGTCGACCCTGTCAAACAGTCGTAAATCCTGCTATGCGCTTGTATGAAGATGGGTTTATATGTCATTATTTGTGCATTTTATATTTAATTCTCTTCTGTTTGTTGGGTTTGAGTTTGTAATATAGTGGATCTATCCCAGTGTCAATACTGAAAATAATTAGTAGAGTTTCTGGTTTTGATAATTGCTGCTTGCTGTGTTTGTCATACCTGTCATAAATCACTGAAACGTGTCATTTGCCTGTCTTATAGACATCTATTTGAACAGAAAAAAGATGTCAGGCCAGTCGACTACTATGTGCGACATCTGTAGTTGTGTCTTTACAGGGTATTGGCATGAAAAGAGGCTGTGTGGTTAAAACCACAGCATTAAAAAAACTTTATTGGCAGCTTTAATACTAACATGTCTTTTTTCTGTTGCTTCAGTGGAGAAGGGGTTTCTACAGCTTCCGTCCCCTTAAATCCTATTAAAAACAGTTAGGATGTGAAGTGGTTTTGTTTTGTTGCATTCATTCTCAGAAAATACTACTATTACGGTATGAGAGACGTATTACTTATCTATCCATAAAAGGTGCATATTAGTACATTAGAGCATGGCTTCTCAATTCCAGTTTTCACGCACCCCCGCTCTGCACATTTTATATGTATCTCTTATGCTTTAGACGTTTGTTCTATTCGACCACAAGTACCCTGCGAAGTAGACATCACCATATTTTGCCATGATTCAAATGGCATTGTTCAAGACCTGAATTTAAATTGTATTTATTTACAGAGGTAAATTATGTCACACTTCAGTTGCACTTTATTTTACAGTATGTGTACTTATAATATACCTAACAGTGTACTTACCCAAGAAAGTACTAGTAACATAAAGTAGGGGAGACCGGGTATAGTTGAAACACAGGGAGAGTTGTAACACTACCTATTCCACGAATCAGGGATAAGATAGGGGTCATGTAACATTTTCAATTTCCTCAGGCTTCCTTAACAATCACACGTGGAGATTTTCCAGTCAGTCTTGCAATCTCTCCAGAAGCTACAACAGAAAATCGAATTCTGAGGTAAGAAAGTAAAAATAAATAACAAGATAATATTTTGTTTAGTACCTCTACCGTTGTAGATGATGTTGTATGAGTGATATCAGGTCAAACTGTAGTTTCTCTAGTAAAGAATGGTGTATGAACCTCCTGCTAATTTCAAAGCACCAAGCTAATACAGCTAGTTAAACAATGGGTGACAGTGGCGGGATAGGTTGAAACACGTGTTTTGAAAGTGTTACAACCATCCCCTTATATACAACTAAGAACATTTTTGTGATTTTAACGATTTCACTGATACACCAGTGAAGCTGGCATTGGAAGAGGAGGAGCATCGAAAAGGGCAAAACATCAGAAAAAAAATCTTGGAGAGTGAGAAAAGCAAGAAACCTGCCAGAAAAAGGGTGAAGGCTGATAACCCCTCTTCAGAAGAGGAAGGTTTCTGTGTCGTCGGCATGGAATCATTTAGAAACTCAAGACCCAAGGAAGTGTGGGTCAAGTGTGTTTAATGTAGCTTTTGGGCCCACCAGGCATGCACTCCAGGCCTGACCAATTTCATTTGTCAGCATTGTGACTCTGATTAACAGAGTCAGTTTGTTTTGTTTGACATTTGTTTGTTCTTGTCAACATTGTGACTTACAGTAAGAATGCATTTCATTTGTTTGCTCTTGTCACCATTGTGACAGAAAAAGAATGCATTTCATTTGTTCATTCTGTGGAATGGGGGTAAATATGTTTATAAATTTGCACGTACAGACATGCACACACAAACGCACATGTGCATGAACAAACACACACAATATGCACATACACTTCCAATATTCACATATATTGTATTGTTGCAGTCATTGATTTACAATCAAACTGTTGTTGTGGCATATCACTTGTAGTACCCTTAGTTTTTGTGCATTTACCTACCTGTTACAACTTACCCCAGTATGTGTTACAACCTACCCCAACAAATGACCACTTTGTATTTGTCACCATCTCACAAAGTCTGTGATATAGTTTAAGAAATTTAAATTGTTGCCATTTGTAGTAGACAAATGTGGGTACTTTGCCTAAAAGTTTCAAAAAAAGGTAGTTTTAGGTGCTAAAGAAAAATTGTGTTACAATCATCCCTGGTCTCCCCTAACTATTTGGGGTAGGGTTAGGTTTAGGGGTAGGTTCAGGGTTAGTACTTAGTTATCGAACAGTTTTATTGGAACAGAACTGTAAAATAGTTCCACAAAAAGCTGAATCGGGTGTGTTAACAAAGAGAAACGTGCAAAATATGCAGAGCCGGGGGTATGTGAGGACATTTAAGAGAACCGCTGCCTTAGAGTAATAACATGTACCCTTGGGTACTACTTATTTTAGGTAAATACATTAGAAAGCTGTTCTTTTAAGAGTACTCCTCCAGTAACTAGCTATTATACCCCTAATGGGCCTTTTTAACGCTTCGCCTTCGAAAACCGGAAGCTTTAAATAGTTGTGTGTAAAAACTTCCGCTGTGACCTGAATAATTGGGAATATCCGTAGCAGGGGTTTATTTGGTGTGATAAATTAACAATTCATCTAGATGTTTCATCAAAACACGTTAACCACAGTTTTCCATCATTAATCGGGTATGATGAAATGAGGAAAAATGGTGTCATGATATTCTGACGCATATTATTATACGCTACCCACATTCAGAGACAGATGCAGGGTTTTTACTTAAAAATTGCAAGAATGATATACAAACAACATCACTTTAAAGAGCAATGAAATCTGTGTTCAAAAAGTGTTTATGACAACAGTACATTGGCCAATAATTAAAACAATAAAAATGGTATTATGAAAAGTAACATTAAAACACTGTATTCAGAGTATTTTTTCAGCAGTAACATAAGCAGCCTTGGGCAGATTCTATTAAAATTACTTATTTAACATTAGATGATAGCCTTTTATATGTGCTATATTCCTTTTTTGCCGTGAAACAGTATGTAAATGAGCCGTTTGTAATCGTTGTCGGTGTTGCGGCAGTCATGAGATAATTAATGAGTAATCTGCCTGGGACTGCTCACATTGGAGAAATACTCGGAATATACAGTGTTTTCATTTTATTTGTAGTGTTATTGTTTTATTATTGCGCAGTGTTTAGGCCTAGTATTCATCTCCAAATTTGAACTACATTATAATGCTATTCAATGCGCTCAAACCCAGAGGATATGTCACGTTTGAGATAGTAAAACCAGTTATTCTTTAGTTGCTCTGGGATGAAAAATATGAATATATTTGAACCACTCAGTTTGATCTTATACGTGACGATTGTAGCCTATCTGAAAGTAAAGTACTGTAAGTGCACGAAAGGAATACTTTTCATTTGAACAGTCTTTAGTCGTTTTTAAAAACAACTGTAAGATGTATAAGCTTGCCCGATTTTATTGCTCTTTAATGTGATATGCTTGTATGGTTTTCTTGCATAAGTAAAAAGCTGGTCTGTCTCTGAAGCATTAAGTAGTAAATTCATACACCTAGCGCTCCCATTTAAATCATCAAATATGCGTCAGAATATCATGTCGAGACTTTTCCTCATTTCATAATACCCGATTAATGATGGAAAACTATGAAACATCTTTGATGAATTGTTTATTTATAAATCACAACATCCCCGTGCTACGGGCATTGCCATTCATACAGGCTACAGCGGAAGTTATTTTACACAACTACACGAAGCTTCCGGCTTTCGAACGCGGAGCGTGAAAAAGGCCCATCGTCCAATTTTTGCACATTTCAAGTGATATAGATATAACGCTCACTTGTAGTGCAGTTTTTAATGCGTGAGTTGAGTTTCATCCTTTTTTTATGAATGTCATTAATTTCATTCCTCCATCATTTAAGATGCAATAAATGTATAATAAACAGCTATCCTTTCACATTCCTATTCATTTCAGTGTCCACCGCTTCATTTAAATTCACCTCTATGGGAATAACATAGCATGCACAATCTCTTTCCATGTTAAATCAATCTAGTCGTCATGAAGACCGATTAGCTCTGTTGAAGCCATGGTTACATGAATATTGTTGAATCTGCTTGCTTAGACAGCAAAAGTATTACAGCACAGTTTAATAATGCATTAAACAAGTCTTGCTTTTTAATGCAATATAAATAAATTATGAGATTAAATGTGCCGCATCTGATACGTAAAATAATTTTTCAAAACAAGTAACTGAAATGTTATTGTATTGTTATATTCCATTATACTGTCATTTGTAGGGATGGGTATCGTTAAGGGATTTCCCATACTAGGAATTTGTGCTCTGCATTTAACCCATCCAAGTGCACACACACAGCAGTGAGAAGTGAACAAACACACGCCCGGAGCAGTGGGCAGCCATTGCTGCGGCGCCTGGGGAGCAGTGCCTTGGTCCTGGGACTCGAACCTGCGACCTTTGGGTTACAAGTCCAACTCCCTATCAATAGCCTAACAAACACCAATGTTTGTTTGTAAGACAAATAAATAAACAACTATTTTCCTGTAAAAGAATGGACAGTGGTTACAGTCGGGGCATGCAGGTAGACTGCAAGAGGACTAACAGTTTTTAACTGCAGATTTAACCAAAAAACTTGCAAGCTAAACAATTAGCTTTGGCTAATGTTTGTTTTACACTGTAAAAAATTCTCCCGTATATTTATAGTAAAATACTGGCAGCTGTGGTTCCAGCCCTTTACCGTAATTTTACGGTTTCAACAATGCTGTAATTTCACAGTAA
>JAUMHE010000047.1:2731683-2748048 GCA_032359235.1 Enteromius mattozi
CTGGTCGTTGTTAAGGTATGTTAAACCACGTTAAGCTGTTTCCTTATAATGGACTTCTATGGGGGAGAAAACGCTTATCCTGATATTATTCACTTTATCTGTCGAATATGGGCTCGTTCTTTTGACAGTAGTTCGTGATTATTATAAGGAAGGTTTGACAGAAATTTGGGCTTCCCTCGTCATTTTTTATGTGGGTATGCTAGTCCTGCAGCACAAACGCTTTAAACAAACCTATAAAACAGACTTGTATGTAAACAGCCGTCGTCATAAAAGTTGTCGAGGAAACACTTATCACTTCTATTACCTCTGAACATAATTCACTCATACACCATTCATCAATTTTGCGGACTATTCACCCCACAAAATCATAACAGAACCAGTACTCCTAGTTAAAATAAATTATTCAAAGTAGTCACCATTAAAACACCACTGAGCCCAATCTGACTAATATTCAAGCACGTTTGTTTGTTTGTTTGTAGTATCAATGAATGCATGAGCAAGCACAGCGTCTATTTATAGCACGTACATACGTAACCCTTACGCTATCCCACAGACTACACTAATTGTAGTCAAACATTACACTGTTACACAACGACATGGGATATTATTACACTATGTTTTATTTTTGAGTTTGTCACATCTAGCAAGGCACACACATTTGCTTTCGTAACTTTCTTTCTGTCGGGGCTAAGGTACTCTTATTTTGACACCTACAAGAAAAAGGCTCTTCCAACCTCATGTTGAACAGCACATGCTGATATGTTTATTGCATGCATTTCATTGCATGTCTAAGTCTCTCAGTGAGTATATCATTCTGTAAACAAGCAGCCTGCTTTCATAGTCGCGTGTTCTGCATCGGTTAGCGCTTAGCTTAGCTTACACATGTTAGCAGTTAGCATGTGCGGTTGTGTCTGTTCAGTCCGGGACACTGTGGATATATAGGTTAACATTAGCTGTTCAGATTACACACTTGAAATTTGGGTGTTATTGTAAAATGTGCTGATTTGTCCTGTAGCAGCTGGTGTGTAGTCATGGAAACAGACGCGTCTCTCCTCGGCGTTGAACTAGAGCAGAAACAGCAAGAAGAGCTGTATCAACAACTTCTGCTGCAGGTAATCGCTTTGACACTACTCCGCTAAAATTATATATAAGCATTATATAGGAAATGTGTTTTCGAAGCGGTGTAATCGAGTGTCGCAGTAAAAGGTTTCATGCACATAATGCACATTTAAAGATATAACGTTAGTTCACTCGAAAATGAAAACGCTAGGATAATTTTCTAGTCTTTATTTTGTCATAGCATGCATTGCTGACTCTTTTACGAAACAAAAGTTGATTAGGGGGTTATGGGGGTTAAGGACCGACAGACAGTCACCACTGACGAATTAAAATACATGTTATTGAGTTTGTCAATCACTGATTTTCTGCCTAGTAACCATTTTTACCAGTTGTCCATATGACTATAGAGCAAGAAGGAAATGTTTTAGTTTTGGATACACTATCCCAGACAGAAAGCTTATGGATTCTGCAGTAGTCTGAACAGGTTTTGACCATTGTTCGACCTTTTGGACATTTTTTGTTCTTCGCCGTTTTGTTTTTTGCCTGTGTTACTGCCAGTGCCAACTGCATGAATTGTTGGCACAGCTGCGCATTTTATTGGAATACTATTTCACTTCCATTTCCTTTAATAAATCTGTTTCGCACTAGGTTTAGGGGTCAGAGGGTGGAGACAGGTAGGTTTAGGTATGTGTAATAAGGTGAGGGGAGTTGGATCTGGTACCGTCCTCGCCTCCTGAATGTTGTGTTCTGCAGTGAGGACCATTTCGAAAAACTGGCCATCACACACTTCCAGACTTTGAAGTCCATCTGATCACAAACTCACAGTCTGTGACCATCATACACTACGCAATTTTCCATTAAATCAGTCAGCTTAAATCTACAGACTGGCTCTAACTTTCACAACTAGCATCAGCGTCTCCTAACTGTAAATCGATTAAAAATTGTGCATCCTAAATAGCGTGTTCTGTTTTTGCATTATTATACAGACAATATATGTTTATAATTATGTTTGTATTTAGTGCATCCACTGCCTATATTTCTGCATTTTATCTTTATGTATTATTGAGTATGTACATTTTTTTAGTTTGTTTTCCTTTATTATTTTCTTTCTTTTCCCACCCTGTGTCATACATCCCTTTGGATAAAGGCATCTAACAAATGCAAATGTATATCTCTGAAGCTTTAATATAAATTTCCTGTCCTGCGGTCACTAAACCCAACTGTTTTTGTCCAACCTTACAGACCATGGGAAAAGTGCAAAGTGAAACCCCCCCTTCTAAAGTCATCCGTCCACAACCAGGTTAGTCTGATATTTTACAAACATTTCCTCGGGACTGCTCTGGACCATTATATTTTGAGACATTGGTGATTGTTATGTGCATGTTTTTTATGTGATTAAACTGAATTTATCCTCTTGATGCCAGGCATGTGTGTGAAGACCTCCTCAATGTCAGACAAACAGAAGGTCTTTGTGAATATCTGTCAGTCACAGGCGGTGCCGCCCCCTCCTCATCTGTCCCAGGAAGCGCTCGTGGAACTACTGGAGTCAGAGGACCCGACAAGTTACAGAGTACCCATGAGTCTTGGCGAGCCGCATACAGAAGTGGACAACAGTGAGAGGCATTCACATTTTCACATTTACTCCATTCTCCTTTTATTATCATTTCCATAATACAAACGAGATTTATTGTTTTAATACAGAGTGGAGACACCAACCATATACAGTAATGGATATAATGATAAGGACAAACCATATAAGGACTATCATATATGATAAGAAAGTATCAAATTCAAATAAATAAATGCATTTAAGATGTTATGTTTGCCAGGCTCACAAGGCTGTACTGTGTATGATGTCGTGATCAACGATGAGTTCTTCCAGAAATGTCAGGTGTGTGTGTCTTGTATGTGAAAGTATGCACTGACAGTATCTTGCAAATATGTGACTGCATTCATGGTTATCACTGTATCTGTTTGTACTCTACAGAAAGACACCCTGTTCCAGCAGTTTCTCATTGCAGTTTCTTTGGAGGGACTGGAAAACAAGTACAACCTTGAGTTGAGCAGAGGTCAGATTAAGTAAAGCATATCTGAAATGCATTATTCTGGTCAAAAATTAACTTTTCCACCAAGGGACAAAATTTGCTGCCTGGAAACAATTTCCCGTGTTTTCTTTTTATGTTAGCTATCTAAATTTAACCAGTTACTTTAACATCAACAAAAAAAAATCTTTACACTGAGAGTTGGAACAGAAGCTGCTTTTCGCCATTTATCTACACAGACTACTCATATATGTATTAACACAAAAATCGCAATGAAAATAGCCTATTTAAAAAACTCATTAAAGGGTGAAGCTGCAATATCATGACAAAGTCATTGTTGCTTATTGCTCTTGTTATTGCAATAATTACAATTAAATAATAATAATAATTCTTTCTTTTTTGGGTGTTATGGGGAGATTGGAAAATCTAAATGTCACATTGGTTGTATGAGTAGCATGAAAAACAAAAAGGGGATAAATTACACTGGGAATAAATAAAGTGAGATGTGCATTTTTTCAGAGTTTAGTCAATGAGTTTGTTCATTAAAAAACTCTGATGAAAAAACACTTCTGATTGGACATTGCATTCATAAGCTCAACAGAAACATGGGTGACTGGTTATAATGCTCAACGCTGCAAAACATGCATAAAAGGAAATCTTACGCAACATGAACAAATCTACTGTAAATGCAATGATGCATTTTTATTCATGTCACTTTTCACTTCAGTTATGTCAGCCTCAGCCATAAAAAGTCTAGCTTAATTGACTAGGGACATTTTTTCCCCCTTATCTGTAATTTAAACATTTTGGCCAAGCCACCGTTAAATGCCTGTTCCATGCCATGTCCACTGATCCTATGATTTCATTTTTTTTTTTTTTTTCAGATTTAAAAATTTTGAATAACAGGAAGTTCATGGGCTCCATAGCAGAACAAAACATTCGTACCAAGAGCAAGCCAGTTATCCAGGAAATTGACTCAAAGTGAGTTCCTGTTCATTTCTTTGGAATGATTGGGGTGGTGCTCAGTCAGGTTGTGAGGGGAAATACCAATAATACTCATTTAGACAGAAGCCTACTAATTGATTGGAATCAGTAGTTTAACTGTTTCAGAAAATTTAGATGCTGTTCAGAACTACAGTAGATGTTAACACCAGTGTCTATGGTAACATCATAAACTCTCAAATTACAGTGAAAACAGTGATTTAAAACAACTTTACTGTTAACAGTTTAAGTTTTAACAATAACACAAGGTTTTGAAAAAAGCATGTACCACTGGGACAGCAGTAATACAGCAGTTACTCTGTATACCAAGCAGTGCTGCGCCTAGAAATATCACTATTACACAAAGAAAATGGATGTTGAACTTACAGCACATAAAGTAATGGGGTTCGTTACTAAGACCACCTAACGGGAAAATTTGCACGTTGTGTTTATATTCTGGCTTCATCTGCTTTCCTCTACAAAATATACATCATCAATGAGGTGTTTATTTGGTTTCACCTTTAAATATCTGCGTTCTACTACATTACTACTTAATGCAAACTGCGTAAAAGTAACTGGCAGTCAGTAGAGCAAACGTGACGTCGTGTGAAAACAATCAATACTGCAGAAAATGAGTATTGAAAAAGTCTTAATTTTGTCTCTGAACACACAGGAAAAGACAACTGAAATGGGCTGAAGTTTCTGTATCGGTATTGCAAAGGAATGAATTTTGCTCAAAACATTTTGTTACCATTTGCAGCTGCCATGTTTATTTTCCCAGCATACTGCCACTTTTCCCTGGCGGTAAAATTACCATAGTGGACATATAATTGCTGGAGTTAGCTTTTGTCTACTTGATGTTCCATCCGTTGTGCTGTTTAATCAGCAACACAGATATGTTTAGTTGAAATGTAGCGTAACATTTCCAGAACAGGCATTTTTTCCAGTAGATTTATCAACACTTCATTACGTGCTAAGGAAATACCAGTTAGGCCTGTAGCAAGAAAGAACCTGAAAAGTGTACAAGTTTTCATTATTATATGCTTGTAATTGCCCCTTTAAGACTTCTAAATGCCAAAGTTTTCAGTTACAGCTTTCTTACAACAGAAGGCCCTCTGGCAGTGTTCAAACAAGTTGGGTTATACAGCATTGTAACAAAATGAATAGTTGTTCATACATGACACCAACTAGGTGTGCCTGAAAGATGGGGTGGGATTTCTATACTTTACTTTGACGTTGATTGATTTATTAGTCATCATTGTCTACTAGTGCGTAAGTGAAATAATTACATTTCAGCTGTTAAAAAAGTCCATTATGGATAATAATTATCTCACACCGCGAGCCCCTTGTGTGTTTGGTTCTTTAATATTTTATCTACTAATTATACTTTCATCTACCAGTAAGATTTTATTTACTGTTTAACACATTTTACTAATGTGAAATCGCTTTCACAGAACTGACAGATTCTGCCTGGACTTCCTGGTTACCAGTGACACTGTCTGTTACTGTACACATGTGTGTTGTGTGTGAGTTGTCAGTGTGTGTGGTCCATCTGTGGCTCATTGTTCTTTTGTGTACCTGATCCCATTCTGATTGTTGACCTGCTGAGTAGCTATAAATGGAGTTCATCTAATCACTTTGTTCTCTGTGCACAGGGAATCTGACTCCTTGGCTTCATCAACCAAATGGTATGTTTATTTGAAGGTTGTTTTTTTTTAATGCATTTGTAAGTAGTTTCGTGTTTTGCTGTCAATTATGTTTGACAACCCAGAGATGAGTGCAAAGACTTAGTTTTGCCATTTGTTATGCTCAGTGTGATATATAAAATTGGTTATTGTGAGGCAGAACTTTACCTGCATCTTAATAATTTATACCTTTATTGTGTGTTTTATTAAAGTCCAGAGTTCAGTTTATTAGTGGAGCCCCCAAGTGGAAATGCAGAGCATCTGATTGCTGAGATCCTGCTTCCTGGAGTGGTGAGTAATAAAGACCTGGTTTTGGACTATGTTCAACTACATGTTAACGCAAAGTATGAGAGTCTAGGCTTTACCGTCTTCTTCACTAGATGTCTGCTCGCTCTCTTGTTCTGGATTTGGGAGAAGACAGACTAGTGCTGATTGCTCGACCTTCTCTTTTCCACTTGGATATTTTCTTTCCCCTACTTATTGACCAAGAAAACGGTGTGGCCCAGTTCAACACAAACACACAGGTGAGCTCTTGTCAGGATAGCTTTTGGCCATTTCAAGGCTTTTTGTATTGTCTTCTTTTAAACGCCGTGCAATGACTACTCTTTGACCCATTATATTGGTTCTGGTGTGGATCTGCAGAACGTCTCATACAGTCTTATCCTGTTTTCTTTTCAGACGCTCACAGTGACCATGCCAGTAGTGTCTTCATGAAAACTATTGCAAGGCTATTATTTCATAATAAACTTAATTTTGTATACAGAAAGTGTTATGCGTGTTTCTCAGTAAGATTTAATCATAGCTAATTATATAAAGGTTTAATATATAAACAAATTAAATAATAATTATATATTCTTTTTTAGAGATACATTTCTGACAATGTTTCTTTTGTTGTCCTCTGCTTTCTGCCAAAGAGTATTATAGAACTGTTCTTTAAACAACAAAGAGAGAAGAAAGACAGTTATATTAAATCTTTGTTGAAGGTCATTCTGTCTACTGATGAGAGCAGAGGCTCAATATTTGGTGCAGTCTCACAGAAAATACCAGTTGCGTGTTTTTTTTAACTTTGTTGGTGGTTTGATAAAACCCAATGCAATGTAAATGGAAGCAAATACTGCACGTTCTAGTGAAGTCACATGGGAAAATAAAAAATGTGTACTTGAAGTATGGCGTCAAGTGTAGAAAATTCTGCTGTGATCTGATTGGTTGACTGAGTCATAATAAGAAGACATACTAATCAAGTTTCAGTTTGAATCTGTGTGTGTGAGAAGCCATCTCTCTGTATTTTTCTTAGAATTTGTCATTTGTTTATATTTAAATATTTAGTATATTTGATCTTTATTGGATTTGTTGAAGCTGATTTAGACTTCTTGTATAATTTGTGCTAATATGTTTGTATATACTAATTGTTTCTGTTTGCTTATGGGTTATTAGAATCCATCAATTACCGGCACTTGTTACAGTGGAGAAGGAAATGTCTGTACATGCTGACATGTAGATAGAGTTTGATGACTGAATGAGTCACCATTCAGGCAGCGATAGCCAAACCAGCATAAAATTTCTCCCAATTTTCTTTACACAGTCTAGAGAAACTCTGGAGAACCACTGAACAACAATAAATGAAATAAATATTAGAATAAATGTCCATTATGTAATTTTACAAATCTGTGAGTGACCTAAACATACCCTGGAAAAACTATGAATCGAATACTGATTCAAGAAATAAGAAGTTATAAATAAATAAATAAAGGTTCTTCAATAAAAAAAAATGTGACTAAAAATGTAACATTGTCATATTGATTCATTGTCACAGAAAGAAAGTAAAGTGTCTATTGTAAGTCTCAAAGTTATTGTAATCTGCTGGTTTCCTTTTACAACAAAATAACCAAATCGTAATCTATTAAAGTCTGTTGTATTGCTATTCAGTCAGCAAAGGCCAAGTAATTTCCCAACAAGGTGACAATTGTGCAAGCTGAACATGTTGTCTTTGACCTCAATGCATAAATCAGCAACTTTGCTATCTACTAGAACTTCAGTCAACTATCTGCAGGGATGGTATTTTGGCTAATCATATGGGTAACACTTTATCTGGATAGTCCAGTTTAGACATTCTACTCACATTATGTAATTTTGCAGCTACAATAGCAGTCATTAGAGTATTGATAGACTGTCTAACAACTTCTCAAACTTTATTTTGATGGGTCCACAACAAACAACATACTATGAGAAACTTTGAAAGTATATGTTAACTTATTCTACTCACCCTAAACTTACAGTCTACTCTGACAGTTAGTAGACATGTAGCAAACTAATAAGAATTAATTGACATGGAATGTCTAAAGTGGACAGTCAGAACAGAAGTGAAACCATTATCTGAATTAAAAAAAGGACAAACAACATGTTCTTTTCCTGACCGATAACAGAAATGAGAGCTCATCTGTTTACCATTTAAAAGTGGTTTTAGCCATCACCTTGTTTTACATTGTTAAATAGAAAATATGTCTTCTGGGAAGAATTGTGTCTAAATCCCCTGTGCTATTTTTGTTCTCAACTGTCCCTTTGTTTTTTTCTATCTCTTATTATATCTCTGTGTTTGTTGTGTGAGGTCATTCCCCCTGTCTCCCCTAATCCCTCATGGTGGTCATCTTTCTGTCCCAGGGTTCATTTCTAATCCATCCATGGTCCTATGCCGTAGCTGCTAACACCCTCCATCTGTCCCTGTCCTCATATAAAAACGAGCCATTGTTCCACATAACAAAACTCTCATAATTCACGGGGACTCTCCTCTCATCCTTTGTGTGCCTTTATTTCATCCACAGTGAACCCATCCTACCATCATCAAAAGGTAAGTCTTCTTTGTAACTTCTCAAACAATTGCATGTTCAGTTATTTCCATCTGCAGTAATATTCAGGAAGCCTGTTGATTTTAAGTTTTTGTGTGCAATTGCAACATAATAACGTTATTTATCCATTATTGTCCTGTACCAGATGTGTGCTTATTAAGGACTTAAAAATTAATGTAATTAAGTAATTAAATGCAAAACAGTGTGTAGTTCACCAATGATGGTCATAACCTGCATATATTTTTCTGCCATAAGTAGTCTGCACTGATTTGTGTAGCGTTTGATTTTTTTCATTTTTTTCAAATGTACTTGTGAAACTATGAATAAAATTCACTTTCAGAGCAATAAAGAACCGCCGTAACTCATATAATCTCCCCCTGCATCCTTGGCTAAAATTATCCCGTCAGAATAGTGTGGTTAATGCCGCTATGATCTCCCATAACCTTACATGCCCCTCAAACGCCCTCTCTGTCTGCCACTTTCTCATCCTGTTGTCTCTTGCATTTATCCCTACTTGGGTTGATCCAGAGCGAAGGGCATCTTGTAATTTGATCCTTTCGTGCAGAATTTGCCAGACTCATGCCCTTTAGATGCTGAGTATCTCATTAGCAAAGCAGCATCGGGGCGAACTGGTGAAAGGACGCTGGTTTTAGATGGGCACCGCATGTGCTTGCAAGCCTTTGTCCAGAGACAGTAAAGTACAAGAAGGGGGTGGTGACAGCTACATGCCTCATAAATTCTCTCTGCCGATGACATTGTAGCTATGAAATTGTTTCAAATAGCAGTTATGATACGACACTGATGTGAATTACGAGGCAGAGGGAAAGGAATCTGACAGCGTAATGTTAATGACTGCAATTAAACAGTGTACGCCTGTCTTTAACTGCAGTTTCTGCAATCAAAGTCATATGCTCCAGTTAGGGAAAATAAGCAAGGCTGGGTTCACAGACATTTGCAGTCTTGTCCATTTACTTGACAGCTGTGCAAAACAGAACGAGGTTCTTCTGGTTCTCAGAGAGCAAAATGAGAAAAGAACATGTCTGAGTCTGTAGTAATGGACAGAACGAAGAAAGTGTCAGCAATCGTATCTGACCCTGTCTTTGTCTTTGCGCATTCCCACCTGTTCTCACCCCATCAGTCTTCATATGAAGCATTCGATCAGATGTCAGCACTTTCGGACAATGGAACAATTTAGATCTGATGCTACTTTGGCTTTGTCACTCTCTTCTGCTCTCTCATCCTCTTTCTAAAGCTATTACGAAATGTTAAACTATGTGGATCTGCTGTTTTTCCTTGTACTGTCTGTCTCACTCTCACTTTCTCTTCCTCATTCTATCATCCAGGTTCACCATGTCTGACGTAGAGGAGGAATATGAGTGAGTAATTCACTATTTTTTTTAGAAAAACTTTTACTTAGACTTACTCATTCTTTTTCTTTTCTTTTCCCATATGGCCTCTTAGTGAACAAGCAGAGGGTGAGTAGAATTTTTAATTTTTTTGGCCTCTAAAACTTTCGCTTTAGTGATTATCAGTAAACCCTTGGCATAATGTGTACCCAGAGGCCAGTTATAGATGTCTCTCGAGGCCCTTCTGAGCTTCAGTCTGTTTCACAAAGCTATGCATGAGTCTGATTGAGTGCTTAGGCTTTTCACAATGCCTTTTCCTGGAAGGGTTATTATTACAGACTGATCTCATGTTGCTGTTGGCGTATATCCCTAACAAATGGTGTGCACTTACATGATCTTACATTACACTTATTTATATACATTCTCTTACTCTTCCTTAATTGTCCTCACATGCTCTCTTGGGTGCAGAATTGATAATCACTTATGTTTTCCTTTTTCCTTCATCGTCTTGTTTATTTGTGAGAAGCAGAGGAGGAGGAGGCTGCAGAGGATGCAGGAGCAGGTAAAATAATACCTTATCGAGCCGAAATAGTGTGAAAGTGAGGCAGCTGTTAAATTCAGCAAAGTCACATGACTGGAAGTACAGGTTCAGTCACACACTGACTGGCTCATCACACTGTTTTAGAAGTATTTTCACTTATTATGTTCATAACTGGTCCATCGAGCAGGTAGAAAATTGGGTTCTTAAAGAAAAAAAATCATTTTAATTAATATTTGCACAAAAACATATATTGTTTCTATATGCATAAATAAATCAGTAATTAGCAGTAATTCATTATTTAAATCAATATTTTGATTTAAATGCACGTAAAAAGCATTACTTCTGGTTACATATGTATCAAAATGAACTAGAAATAAAGCTGCACCTCTGCAGCCATCTTTTCTGATGTATTGAAAATTTATGGTCCAAAAAGGCACATAAAAATAGGCATTTAGTTCATATTTTCAGATGAAGGTAAACATATCTGGTTTGATGTTCATGACAGACAAAGTACTTGAGGACTTTTAATACATAATAGAAAGAAATTGAAGTAAAAGAGAAGTGGATTGCAGAAGTGAGCAGCTGCACTTTAATGACTGGCAAAATTGAATAAAGCTTCCACAATATTTTTGAGTAATGTAATGTGTAATGTCAAGAAAATTGATGATAACATTTTATTTTTATTTTTTTTTTGTAATAATAGTATGGTGGAAAGAAAAAAGATAAAAATAAAACATAGTAAAATAGTATATTCATGTATATTCGGTTTAAAAGAAGGACAGAAACCAAGCAAGAAGGTGGCAAATAAGGACAGATGAGGACTGAAGGCCAAGATTCTCTGTATTTGTTAAAGCTATTGGTATGTTTGCTTTGTTTTCATGTTGATTTGTTTAATCTATATTACAGAACAGGAGTATACAGAATATCAAGGTACTTACAAAGACATACAGCAGAAGAATGGCATGTAAAATATAAACCTGAGGGAAGATTGTAACATGCATTTTTAGTATTGTGTGTAAGGGCTGTGTTATTTTTAATAAATCATGTGTAAAGCATATTTGTGAATATAATGTGTTTTTGTAAATGCTGTGGAACACATAAAATGATTTTTTTTTTTCTAATGAAATGAGAGTGAGAATAGGTTGCATGTCCAGTTACACAACAGCAAATTGGATTGGAGATTTTTGTCATTTTTTTCACACATTGCCATTATCTGTGAAATATCTATTAATTTTGTCACCATATTATTTTCATGTCGTCCATTGTTCTTTGTTAATATGTATCTGTATTTTTCATCAGAGGAGACTCAGGAAGAAGGTGAGGGATTTTAGTTGAAAATATTTACTTTAATAACTTTGTTTATTTATATATATATATATATATATATATATATATATCTATTTCTATATCTATATATCTATATATATATAGATAGATAGATATAGATAAGTGGGAAGACGCTCTAAATATGTGATCAAACTAAACTTTTGCTGCTCTTTTGTGTTACTCGCCAGACTGACATGTTTTTGGCAAGCACAGAAGGTTATATTAACTGTAACAAATCAATGAGCCTGGGACAGCTGTGACCTTTGATCTTGTGATAAATCAGTGGAGACTATTTTTCTATAAAAGAATTTCCAGATGTTTTTCAAATGAGAAAATGTCAAAAGGAAGCATATTTTAACATATTTTACACAACCAGTGTAATTCAGTGTGATGCCCCAAAATGTCCCAAACAGCAAGAATAGTGGACAATTGTACAGTTGTGTGCAAATAGAAAGGGCTTTATGTCTACGTCTGACAAGAACTTCCTTGTTTTTTTTTCCCTGCTCTTTAAACCTTTTTGCAGAGGAGGAAAGACCCCGGCCCAAGTAAGTGTTCAGACTCTTCACAAGCATGCACGCATTTTTCTTGCACTCATTCCCCTCAATCTCATACTAATTCCCCTCTCGCCCACAGGCCCATGGTCCCACAGCTTGCCCCTCCAAAGATTCCAGAGGGTGAGCGGGTTGATTTTGACGTGAGTACTGATCCATTGCAGCATTTCAATCTAGTTAATCTGTTTAAAATTAACGGCACACTGAGAAGTGTGCAGGGTTCACTTTTTCCACCATGCAGGGTAAATGTTTATGTGGCGTGTTCAATGAAGACCTGAAAACATGTGTTTTTAAGCTGTTTGGACATTCTAAAAATCGGTATAATTTCCTCTCTCAGGATATTCACAGAAAAAGGATGGAGAAGGACTTTCTGGAGTTGCAGACCTTAATTGACGTCCACTTTGAGCAGAGGAAGAAAGAAGAGGAAGAATTGATCGGTCTCAAGGAGAGAATTGTAATTTCTGATCTTGAGCACCTTTCTGTACTTAATGTGCTCTTTGCTTTGCACTAATTGTTAGCCATTCGGTCCATCAGGAGCGGCGGCGGGCAGAAAGAGCCGAGCAGCAGCGTGTTAGAGCAGAGAAAGAAAGAGACCGACAGACGAGGATTGCGGTAAATCAGAAATGAAACGTAAAACTTAGTAAACGAAACACTCAAATGATCTCCAAGTCGTATGTGCAATTTAATACAGAACACTTGTAAGATAAAAGTCTATGTTAAATGTATTATCTACGCTCTCTCATCAGGAAGAGCGTCAGAGGAAAGAGGATGAGGAGGCTAAGAAGAGAGCAGACGATGAGGCCAAGAAGAAAAAGGTTTTGTCCAATATGGGGGCGAACTTTGGTGGCTTCTTAGCCAAGGTAAGGTACTGCTGTGTACATGTGTCTCATTATACGTACATTAATACATGTTTGTACTGTACATGTGCATTTTTGTGTTGCAGGCAGAGCAGAAACGAGGGAAGCGTCTTACTGGACGAGAGATCAAGAGAAAGACTCTTTCAGAGAGGCGCTCTCCTCTTGGCATCGAAAATCTGCGAGAAGATGATTTGAGGTAGCCACCCAAATACAGTCACATGTTTACAGTTATTCAAATTGTGCACAGGATGTTTATTCTTACATTCAACAGTGTCTTCCTTTTAAGGCTCCCATGCTTCATGAATGGGTGTTTATCATATACGTTCCTTACTCCCACAAAACAGGCAACGAGCTCAGGAGATGTGGAACTGGATTCACCAGCTGGAGTCAGAGAAGTTTGACCTCTTGGATCAAATGAAGAGACAGAAGTATGAGGTGTGGTGATTTGATTCACTGAGAGAGAATTGAGCTTTGATCTAGGTGTTGGCAACTGATGAAGGATTATACTGTAGTAATTCTGTCTGATTTTGTTCTGGCGAATACTAATCTCTGCCTGGTTGAATAAGAGAAAGACCGTAAAAATAGTGTAAGTGCCAAAAAATTTCTTTATCTGAATGCTCCTTTCTTCTCAACAGATTGTTGTTCTGCTGAACAGGATTTCCCATGCTCAAAAGTTGTACGTGACATTAACTTACTTTTTGTTTTTTTGTTTTTTACTTATCTGATTTTTAACACGTAGATGCATTCATTTGCCAAGTTTGTAAATGGTTGTCTAGACAAACTGTGAATTATACACTAAATGACAGAAGAACACACACATGCGCACACTATCAGACATTTGAGTCCAAACTCACTCAAAAAAACAGGCTCCTCATTGCAAAACATAAATTGAAAACAATATGAGTTTTAAATAAGCTCATGTTTGCTATTCTCAGACTGGATAAAATCATAGTGTGAGGCTAAATAATGTAAGTCACGGCAGACTATACCAGGGCTGACGTCAGTGTGGAGCATTCACAGGCCTTGCCCTTCCCTTCTTGCTGATTATGGTCCATTATAAAACCATAAAGTAAAAGCAAAAAAAAAACCAAACAAACCTCTGACTTTTGGCAGTTAGTGTGGACTTCTCCAGACCACAAATCAGTGCAAAAATCTAGCCAAAAGTATAGTCCACCCAAAAATGAATATTCTGTCATCTGTAACTCACCCTTATTTTGTCCAGTAAGCCTGTATGCTTTTATTATTTTTTTTCTGTTCAACACAAATAAGATATTTAAAAAAATATTGATAACCAAACCGTTTTGGTTCTTATTGACTTCAGTTGTATTTGTGCATGCATTCAAAGTCAATAGGAACGTTGTTTTTTTGTGTGTGTTTCACAGAAGAAAGAAATCGCGTAGGTGCAGGTGTTTATGTTAATGTTAATGATGACAGAATTTTTTTTATTTTGGATGAACCAACACTTATATTGTAAGCATTTTTCTTCTGTGAAAAAAAAAAAGTGAAAAAAGTCTGTAGAAATCTGTCATCTGTCATGCTCACGTCTCACCTCTCTCTTTATTGCAGCAAAAAAGGCCATGGTAAAGGAAAGGTTGGAGGTCGCTGGAAATAAGAAAATGGGTAAATAATGAAAAGACACCGTGGATGCTTTTACTTTTGACTCTTCTGAAAATGTCACAGCCTCTGCAAAAGAATAACATTTCTGATTGTATTCGAAACCCCTCTGATGTGCTTGGATTAGATGAATCACTTCTGCATTATTTTCATTCGTTTAGGCACTTTGGAAAAAAGTGTCTGCTACATTAATAAATGTAAATGGAAAATTGCATCTGAAGCATCATTTATTCTTTTTGCAAAGCAGACTGCTAATGCATCAGAAACTAATTCCCTCCTTAAGGGAAGAGAAATGTGTGTTGAGGAAATGAAAATGAGTTGTGTGTCAGACAGAAGCAGCTTTGACAATCATTTAAAGATGTCCGTCTTCATTCATAGTGGTTAAAACTTGGCCTGAGAACTCTATTTTTTAATGATGCTGCAATTGTGGTCTCCAGCTCACATGCCTCGCCATTAAGAGAACAAGTAATTTCCTTAAATGTACTTTCCTACATGTTTTCTTGTTTTCATTAGGATTACTGTAAAAGCTAAATGGGACGTTATCAAGGAACACAAAAGTTGGAACTGTAATGTACATCAGACATGAAGCCTCTTTTGGGGAAGTGATGTAATGGTAAAGAACAGATTGTATGTGTGTTCACCTCTCTCATGCGAAATGCCATTATGCTATAGCTCCCAGCAAATATTTGTGCTAAAATAATATGTGTAATTTTCAAAAGGAGTGTATTGTGATTGTTAAGACTTGCTGGAGGCAATTGACAGTCCCACGTTAACACTACCCTATGTCTTTACAGAAGGCTAGGCTATGATTTAACATACATTTTTCCCCCACATTATTTCATGAATATGACTGCATTTACATAGAAATATATATTTTCAGAATGTGGTACCACTTTATATTAGGTTTTTAGTAAAGTACTTACGTGTCTATGTTGTATTGCAAAACACTTTTACTGTAGGCCTACTAAGGTATGTTATTAAGGTTAGGATACACACGGGGCGATTTTTGAGCAATGTATCCTACAGAAATTAATCACAGATGTAATGTAAATATATATGTATATTGTATCAAATGATTTAAAATTTAGTACATAGTTTTTAGTCAACAGAAAACGAGTGTGTTTGTAGATTAATAATGTATTACTGATCTGCAACCACCATCTGGTGGCCATCAGCCTCCGGTGTTTGTTCATAAATTAGTAGACTAGCAAAACTTGATGCCAACACTACGCCTCCTGCTGGTTAGTAGAGGCTTAAATATATCTGTGTGAACAAGAGCCATTGAGAATATTTTGCGTGAGAATATTAATCTAAAACCAACATTTATTCTATAGATATACTATGTTAATAACTTAAATTTTGGATGCAGCCGTGGCCATTTGCTATAATTATGGCGAGCTAGGCAGTGCACGTGCACCGACTTACATCTCGACTTGTGTTAATCTTCTCTATCTGTCCAGCCTTCCCCAAGCTCTCCATTTTACTCTGTCTGACTTTGTCTGTGTCCTGGTCTCCTTCAT
>JAUMHE010000047.1:2748148-2758439 GCA_032359235.1 Enteromius mattozi
CTTCTCTATCTGTCCAGCCTTCCCCAAGCTCTCCATTTTACTCTGTCTGACTTTGTCTGTGTCCTGGTCTCCTTCATCCTCTCTGCACTCCCGCCCTTCAGCGGCTCTAATTCCCTGCTCACATGTATGGCTTAGTCCAGCACTGCACTTGGAACACCGCCGAAAACAGCACAAGATTAATCCAGGACTCCACCTACAACTGGACAGCTCTAAATACTGCTGAACCCAGCCAGACAATTGCTTTTGGTAGACATGCTTAATAATGGCTTGCTTTATTAATAAACCCTTTTCTATAACAAGGAAATAGGCTCATTATTCGTTATCAACATACAACTAGTTTTTACCCCTTAAAATTTTGCAACTCTTGTCTATTTGTGACCCTGGAACACAAAACCAGTCATAAGGTGTATACATAATCTGAGAGCTGAAGAAATAAGCTTTCCACTGATCCGTGGTTTGTTAGGATAGGGCAATATTTGCCTGTGGTACAACTATTTGAAAATCTGAAATCTGAGGGTGCAAAATAAATAATAATAATAATAATAATAATAAAAAATCTAAAAACCGCCTTTAAAGTTGTCCAAATGAAATTCTGAGCGATGCATATTACAAATCAAAAATTAAGTTTAGTGAATTTCTTGCCATAAATATATCAAAATATATAAACCATGATCTTCACTTAATATCCTAATGATTTTTTCAGACAGAGTGAAAGGGAGAGCTTGGAGAAAAGTTGGACAGAAATACAAAATCAATTTATTTGACCCATACGATGGATTGTTGGCTATTGCTGCAAATTCTACTGTTACTTATGGCTGTTTTTGTTGTCCAGGGTCACATTTGTAGACTATAAGAAATAAAAACATCTTAAAATATGTGATGATGTATCTAGTTGTTGTGTTTATAGTCATCTTGGTTGACAGAAAAGAAAGACGAGGCAAATCAGGACAGTTCTCATACAGTTATGGACAGATACATACATACAACACTTTTAAACAAACACACACACTTATCATCCATACACATCATACAGACACATTTAAATAAGAAAACAATCCAGATGAACATAATATACATAATAACATATATAAAAGTTACTCCTCCTTTGTTTCACAGTAAGGAAGGGTACGATAATGATCAATGTCGTAACAGACAGAAACCCAGGGAAAGGATGGATGTAATTTAAATGATGTGTGAAAATATTTAGTTGGGGGACGGATGAGATATTTAGCGGATAGGTGCTTTAAGCGCAGCATCTACTTCCTCCTCAGGCTGAAGGGTGTGCCACTGGGCCACAGGTCGCCTGGGATTGGCCAGCATGTCTGACCAGTGGCGTAGACCCACCCCACTAGCACCAAACCCAATCCAGCACTTCCCGATTGGATCATTGCTTCCCAGTTTATCATAGTCATAGACCGTGATCAACACCTGGATCTTCTACAAGAAGGCAGAGGAACAGAAAAAAATAGGTAAATATGCATTTAATCCAATTCTTTCTCGTCACACTTTTCAATAGTAAACATGGATTATTTTAGTAGATGGAAAAAAATGTGATTTACAGATACTGCTAGTACATTTCACAAATAAGGAACAGAAATTAACACTGAATTAAATTAAACATTCTGAAGTAGAAAGACTTAAATATACTGCAATCTGTTTTATTTACAACTTTTGAAAACAAATTTTTTATAGTGTAGAAACATTAGTAGTAAACAGTGAAAATGTGCAATTTTGATGCATTAAAGGACCAAAAATACAAACCAATAAATGTATTTGACATGTGTTTCAAACATGTTTACCTGAATCTGAGCAAAGGGGATTTCAAAGCTGAAGCTTTCATTGAAGTAGGGGTTCAGCGTGTTCTGCTTTACTGTCGTCTTCTTCTTCTTGATACGCTTTCCATTGTGTTGCAAAACCACTTTCACAAAAGGATCTAAGACAGAAGAGAAAAGTAAGGGTTTCACTTTATTTTGATGGTCCCTTTAACGTATTCTAGCAGCTAGCAGATATTAATTAGAGAGTGTACTAATATTCTAATGAGATTTAGTTGACATGTAGGTGCAAAGCTACTTATTGTCAACAGATTGTTCAAAAGGGACCATCAAAATAAAGTGTTACCCAGAAAGGAAATGTAATTTGAAAAAATTAACGCTACCACACTAACCTGATAAACCACCCACGTCCATCTTCTTCAGGTTCTTGGCCTCCATGATACAGACGGTCAGTTTACCAGAGGTGGGCACATAACGCAGGGAGATACAGATGTCTCCTAACTTTTCTTGCTGTTGGGAGGAAGAGGAGTGTTTTTTGTTTAAAAGCATTAAGAAATTGACTATGGCAGCTGAAGAAAATAAAATGAAAACAGCCTGATGGAAAGCCTTACTTCCTCTTTCTCTCCTCCGACCAGGTCTTTAAATTCATGTATGGGCTGGCCCAGGTCAATGCTGTTCATAGGGATCTTGATCTCTCCAATTACATCATGTTTACCAAAGCGGTCAAAGTCAAACACCTGCAGGACCAGAGTCTGCCCTGCTAGATCATTAAAGGGGATCTAGAAACAAAAAAATAAAAAAATCATCTTGCATAAATGCCTTTTTAGAACAAAACATGAAAGGTATGTTGCACTTATTCTACTGTACAATTAAGCAATTAAGTGTATGACAAATCTTCTTTAGGCTAATCCCAAAAATGCATGTTTATAGAAACACAGCAGCAGTACCTTAAATAAGAATGTCTCGTTGAAAACAGGGCAGAGATTCTTGCGCTGGACCTTGGTTTCAAACTTTTTCTTCTTGTCTGGTAGCATGTAAACTTTGACATAGGGGTCAGATGTTCCACCAATATCCATAGCAGGAAGGTCTTGGGCTTGCAAGATACCAACAATGAGCTGAAGGTTGGTGAAGAAAAAGGTATAAAATCAAGCAGCTAGTCACACACATTTTTTAGAATAGCACTTCTTGATTTGTGTGAAAAATTAATCGCATCAACTCACAATCAGAATGCGTTTTAAGAGCATCTATTCTCAACCAACCTGATTGTCAGTGAAGTTATAGTCCAGAGTGTACTCCAACTTGCCATAATATTCTTTCTCTCCCTCGCCCTCTCCTTCTTTAGGTTGTTCCTAAGTATGGGCAGCATAAATTGAAAACACTTAAGCAAAACTTTAAGCCAAACATTACCTCTTTCGTTTTAATACTAAATTTTAAATGAATAATTTGACAGATCGAGATCTAAAACACTATGTTCTTCACATGCTTTAAACTTTTAGGCTCTCCTACCTCGCCTGCTTCTTCCTCTCCTTCCTTTTTCATCCTTCTTCTTCCTCCCTTCCTCTCTCTGACTTTTTTAGCTTTTTTCTTTCCTCCCAAGCACTTCTTATAGATACAGAATGCAAAACAGCCAACCAGGGCAAGCACGACCACAACTATGGCACCAATGGCCCACATGGGCACTGTGTAGTGTAGAGAAAAAGAAAGTTAGAGAGAGAGAGGGAGAGAGAGAGAGAGAGAAACAATGATCATTTAATTTCTGTTAATAAAAATAGACGTTTCAATCAATTGCACGGTTCTGCTAAATGAATAAGTAGATGGATGGCTGATAGAAAAAGACTTTGTAAAATTGGAACTTACTTCTGATCTTGGGGTCTGTTGATGGAACAGATAAAATATGAAGGATGTACATGGAAATGGAAAAAATGGAGGAATTAATTTATCACACACACATACACATAGAGTTTGATGGGAATGCGTGTTTTGTAATAATAACATGATGAATTATGAATGATCCCAGCAGGCAGATGCAAACTTTGGCTAAAGATGAAAAATCAGGGCTGATTTGAAGAGCAACACTGGGAAACTGTTCATATTTGGTTAATTAATACCATGACTAAACCAACAAAATATCAGTGTCTAATGACACTGTGCATTTAACATTGTGTGGAGGTGAAATATATAATTCATCCAAAAATGAAAATGCTGTCATCATTTACTCACCCTCAAGTTGCTCCAAACCTTTATGAAAATATATTTTTTAAAATGTTTGTAACCAAATCACATACTCCTTGTCCACATTGACTTCCATAATTCCATAATTTATTTATTTATTTTTGTTTTAGGTTTATACTATGAAAGTGAACCAGCAAGTGTTTGGATGTGCACATTCTTCAAAATATTTATATGATATCCTCTCAGCAGAAGAAATGAAGTCACACAAGTTTGTAACAACTTGAGGGTGAATAGATTTTTGGGTGAACTATACCCTTAAGATTATCACGTTAAATATTGCGTTTGGGTATCATAGTTCACAACTGTTGGACGTCAATATGATGTTAGCATGAGATGAGACCATGACTTAAAAGCGTCAAAATATCAGTGTTATTATTCTGCGTCAAAATGACACTGGCGTTAGATGTTGTCCTGACATCATCACCATATTCAACTGAATATGGCGTTGTCCTACAACGATGGTGGCCTGCTGGAGGATGATAAGTCAAGTGTGATGTATTGACATAGAATCAGTACTTACTAGGTAGATGGCTGAGCTCATTGAAAAACTTGTTCTTCATATTTATGAAGTTGTGGGAGTGGTGAGAGGGAGGAGGCGGAGGAGGTGGAGCAGGTTTGGGCTCCTCCTCTGATTCTGCTGCCCTCCGCACACGATGCTGCATGCTGACCAATCGCATGGCTGATCAGCTACAGACATAAAACAGACTGTTACTGTCCTGACATAATAGAAACTAAATTCCCCAAATCATATATATATCCTAGATCGGTCTCAAGCCCACGCTGTCTCTCTCTTTGCCTCCCCACGTCTGTCCTGTTTGTGTGTGGCATGACTTTTGATGGAGTTAACTCTGATGCTTGAGCTCAGCATGTCTTTTATTAATCCTGGAATTGTGACATGTTAAAAAACAACCATGCACGTGTAATGCCCATGTGCTTAAAAACTCTGATATTTGTCATAGACACATTAACACTCATTGGTTATGTTTCCACCTGCCCTACTCTGTTGAACTGACCTCGTCACTCTCAGCAGATGCGTAATGAGATTAATTGACAAAGCTAATCCAAAAATCCTTGGGTTTAAGTAAATTAGGAACAGAGTCCTCCCCTTGTCTCCTCACTTTCACACTTGAGCCTACACAGTTACCGGCATTTGTCACCAGACAGCCATGTAAGAGTAAAGACTTCAGCCACTGCTTTTAACTGTATATAAGAATATGTTGAGCAGAAAAGTCACGGTTGGATTTATGACAGGACTTCATGTTGTTTCTACGTCAGCCACATGGACTGACCACAGTGATGAAAGACAATAAATATAAACCTTTCTCTGAGTCACAGTTAAAAAAAATGAAATTCTTCATTTTCTCTATTGACCTTTGCTGGATTATCATGATTAACTTGTGACTGACCTGTTTTCTTCACACAGTATGCACAATTTATATACCCCACCAATAAAATGGTTTAAAAAAACTACTTCTAGAATTTATTAAGATGTTTTAAGATTGTTTTTTCATACGGTCACTTACATATAATTTATTTTAATAAAATATAAAATATTATTTGAATTTGTTAGTGTGTTAACTTTTTTAAACATGTAAAGTCATATACAATACGTGCAAATATATAGGGGTAGCCTATATAATTGCTTAAATGTGTTTGTTGTTTAGAAATATCATTGCTGCAGCTGAATATACCATTCGACCACTTTTTGTAAATATAATATATATATATATATGTATATACATATTATTGTAATTTTTTTATTACTTAGATATGTAATGTATGCTTATTTATTTATTTAAATTTAGGTAAAATGATAGCTAGAGCAGGAGTCTACTTCATTCTTTTAGGCCTAGCAGTTCTTTGCTGATTTCATATTTAGTGTTCTGACATCTGCAAAATATATACACACAAAATACTCAGCTTCCAGCATATTTAAAGTTTTTCTACATTAGTTTTTGAGTGAGAAAGGGGAGGTTTATAGTATTATTTGATCAAGTATCCAAAAGCAAAACAATACTTTCTTCTCTTCTTGCCTTTTCCATAGAGAGCATAATGCGTAATCTCATGTGCGTAATCTGAGAGTTCAGAAAGCATAATTTGTGTCATTTACTGACACGACCGCACTAATCTGGCTAAAGAAGGCCTGTCGCTCAGTGCGTCACAGGCCATCAGCCGGCGTCATACGGCCTTGTTTTTTTTCTTCATCGCTATTTTGTCCACCAGCGGACAGAACTGCTGTATTTTCGGATTACCAAAATCTCATCCAGTCACCCTTTTCGGGTTTTTTTTTTTTTTTCTTCAAGAAAGAAATGAAGAACATTTACGCACATAGGCTTAGCATCAATTTAGTCAAGCAAAACAAAAACAAAAAAATATATATTATTTTGCTGTTCACTTAAAACTACATCGTGACACATTTTAATATGGTGATTCGAGTAGTTACAACTACTCCACGTAGCCTATTTTAATTAATACGATGCAATTAAATTGCAAATGCTATTTTATAATTGTCATAACTAGAAAATCTGTTTAAAATCATTTAAAATGACTGCTTGACGTCAATTAAATATATATTATTATGTTATAGTATGATATAGTATGATATTTCCATGAATAAGTGGAGCCAATAAAGCAAACAATAATCACCTGAAACTTACCTGATAATGATATACAGATCCTACTCTCTCAAATAGACAGAAACCTGTGCGTTGTTTAGAGAGGACAGTTACGCAGCAGCCCTCTCACACACTGCTCTAACACACTCTTATCATCCACTTTATCATCTGTCCCTCTCTCTCCCCAAAGCGCATTTGAAGCGCCAAACCCTCTTTCACTTGGATTAATCGTGCTCTCCCTTCTGTCCAGTTATGTGCCCTGGGTTTTCTCATGTGACAATCTTATTTCATCCATCTCGTACGCCTGTTTATCAGTTTGCTAGTGTCTCATATAATCTCCTGCATGCTGTTTATCCGATTCTAATTTCCGATATAATTTTCGTTCAGTGACCCTTCTGAATCGGATTATAGTCGCTGGTTCTCTGCTGCTAATAGGCACGATTGCTGTGGCATAAGGAGGCTGTAAACCTTGTTCAATGGTTATAAAATGAGGACAAGGCGTCACCAATAGTTGAAGATTACTGAGACATATTGAAAGAACAATAATTGTATTAACCACAACAGGCCTTCAGTGTTTATGATCAATGCGCGGTTATTAAACGTATGGAGGAAACAGCACCCTGATGTGGTAAAATGAAATACTACAACTGTAGTGCCTTGGAAATTCATCTGAACGGACTACAGATTTATTCATTCAGCAGACCACGAAAAGGCCGCAAGTTAGTATTTTGTATTTACTTTATGTATACAATATTCTAATATTATATACAGTGTACATGACATAATTTTTTTAAATTAAATACTAGCGTGCAGTTGTGTCAGTGTCTGGCATCATCCTTACATCCTGAAGGATGGAAACTTCAGGATGGAGATGAGTGAAGTGTCTCCTCTATTTTCACTATTTTAACCAATATAATAATTACAGCCCAATAAATGCATTCTGGAATTTCAAATAAAAAGACAAGGTTACTCAGCTCAGGACTTTTATTTCAATTCACCATGTCAGTCATTCAACAGGAAAGCACAGCTGGATGGCAATCACAGGATAACTATTTAAAACAGTAAAACTGCATCATTTTACTAGTAATAGGAAACTTTATTTGATGTTAATGTTTTAACCTTCCAGACTTAAAAATTTTGCACAAGAGCTGTTTGATGAAAATATATTATGAGAATAGTATATCTATTCATTTATGTATTGATAGGATCTGAGGGCTGCGTTTAGCTGTCCAGGGTCTGCTTGTCAAACAGGTACTCCGCCATCCTGTTGTTGCCAGCATCCATCTTGGAAAGGTTGGTGATGTGGTCTCCAAGTTTCTTGATGGCCTCAACCTGCTCATCCAGGTAGTGAGTCTCCAGGAAGTCACACAGCTGTTAGACAAGACAATAGAAGAGATGTTAGGGTGCTAAGTTTGTATTTATTGGCGGCAAATATAGAGGCAACAATGAGGGTCACTCACATGAGGGTCTCCCTTCTCAGAGGCGACCTTGTGCAGATCCAGCAGAGCCTGGTTGACGTTCTTCTCCAGCTGAAGAGCGCACTGCATAGCAATCAGTCCATTACCCCACACATCACGCTCAGGTTTCTGAAGAGAGACACAAACAGTGATAGTGAGCATGGCACTAAGTCATTCCATAACCCTAGATATCAACTTACAATGTTCAAAGTCAAAACATTATCAAAGCACCTTGATGTCCTGAAGTACAATGCGTCCTCCCCTCTTGTTCTGGAACTCCATGAACTTCTCAGCATGCTCGCGCTCCTCCTCGCTGTTCTTCTTGAAGAACTTGGCAAAACCAGCAAGAGCGACATCATCCCGTTTGAAGTAGAAAGCCTGAACAAAATCAAAGATTGGAATAAGACAGGCTGCAGCTATATGGAACAAAGCTGTGTCAAGAATGGACAGATAATCAACCGAGAAACAACCTGTCGTAAAAAAAACCATTTAGCAAAGCGATAAAACCAAGAAACACTTACCATGGAGGTGTAGGTGTATTCAGCGTAAAGCTCCAAGTTGATCATCTTGTTGATCAAAGCCTCGCAGTCGCGGTCGTAGTTCTGACGAATCTGAGAAGTCTCCATTTCAGCGAGGTTTATTATCAAAATGTTATTTCAAAATAAATACGATATTTAACTAGGTTTAAGTAATTTCCGGCGAGATCGAAGTTCCGTTCAATCACTGTTGAAGCAAGAACCTCTTCGGATCTTCCTGAAGCTGTGAATGAAATGAAGGTGTGTTCATCTTATATACCATCACCGAATAATGAGTCAGTGAAACTAAAAACCAGCCAATCAAAGAACGAGCTGAATAACGAGGTGACTACACTTTCCGCTGTGTGAGGTTAGATAACGGAGACACGATCAACTGTAATGAACGGGTTTTTTTTTTTTTTTTGTATTTTCCGTTTTCATTATTAATAGCAACCCAGCAGGTTCACCAGTCACAATTACAAGCATGTTTTGCACTCTAAAACGAAACTACTCTTTAAACATTAAGTGTTTATAGGCTATATAAGGCCAGTCATCCAGTCACAGGCATATTGTATTTTGCATATATAAACTAAATACCATAAGACAGACGACCGTTAATGCACATAAATCATAAAGCATTATAGACCTATTAAGCAGAGGTAATTTCTGATGATTCTGGTGATTGTCCTTCACCAGTCATCTTTCAGTAGCACTGCATAAAATATAGTTATTTTATTACAGTATTTTATTGACATATTGTTTATTATAATATATTGTATAGGTTGTGTTATTGTAATATTAAGCCCTAACCCATTCATTTTCCAGGAGAAATTTTCTTATTTCCCATGGATAATGCATATCTACAGTTCCAGGTTGCGTCTATGGTGTGTGGGAAGCTGGTACAATATTAACAGGAGCCTTCGGCAATTATAATGGCACAATCCTGCAATAACCATCTTTGTAACCGTCTTTAGATACCTGACACCTGACTGATCAGAAGAGAACAGTGAAGAGAAGTCACAATTATGAAGCAGTTTTGTAGCTACAGGACACTGCCAATGAAAGCTCATTCTGCGACAGCAGCAACAACCGCAAACTCCCAAGAGCTGACATGGAGCTGCGTCTCTGTGACTCAGCATTTTGTCTCTCATGAAAGATGCATGTATTTGTAGCCCAATCAGCTTGCTACAGGTTACACATGTGAAACCGTCAGATTAAACATATTACATTATGTTTAATCTGAAACAGATGTTATATGTTATAAATGTAATAAATGTTAGACAAAGGTTATAAATACAACGGTGAATGCTGCACACATGGATAAACAATGCTGGATGTCCTCTCATGCACACCAGTGCTGATGTGAACAATATTTAACTGTAATACTGGTGACAATGAAACCTGTAAGCACAACAACAACAAAAAATAATAAATAAATAAATTATAAGGTTATAGACTGATAAAAATGATGTGCTAGGGCTGTCTCAACTGCACATTTGCTGGAGCAGAGATGAACCTGATCAGGTCCTGGATGGTTGACATCCTTATAGGTAACCTGAGGTTGCTGTTGGAAGCAGTAATAAAGGCCAGAACAGGGGCACATACTGTGGACTTTTTGTGTCCTGATGCCCAGAAAAATGACTTTCTGCAGTCAGGGTGTCTCTCAGAAAAGGCAATACAGATTCAACCCTATAGGCCCA
>JAUMHE010000047.1:2768332-2779083 GCA_032359235.1 Enteromius mattozi
CAGCGTAAAGCTCCAAGTTGATCATCTTGTTGATCAAAGCCTCGCAGTCGCGGTCGTAGTTCTGACGAATCTGAGAATCCATTTCGGCGGATATTTTGCTGTTTTATTATCAAAATGTTGGTTAAAAAATAATAAATACGAAGTAAGATGTTTTCCGAAGGAAATTCCAGCGAGATCGAAGTTCCGTTCAATCACTGTTGAAGCAAGAACCTCTTCAGATCTTCCAGAAGCTGTGAGATGGGATCTGCGCCCTCGTCTTTATATACGCTCACAACAAGACACGTCAGTGAAACTGAAACCAGCCAATCAAAGAACGAGCTGAATAACGAGGAAGTGGTAAACAGTCAGCTGAGAGTCAGTAGACAAATGGGATAAGATATTTGTTCCCCTTTTTCATAATTAATGGCAAGATGAAGCCAAAAGAAAACAATTTTGAATATATATATATATATATATATATATATATATATATATATTGTATTAATATACGAACATTGAACAGTAAACCTGATTATGAATTGCGTTAAATTAGAATGGAAAATGTTAACTTAAGTATAATCAAAGAAAGCGCCCTAAGGGACTTTTTGTATAATTCAGCATATTGTTTCAACCCGACACATGGGCCACATTGTACTTTCAAAGCAAACATTATAGGTTGACCTTCAACTATAAATGAAGTGACAACTGAATTCCTTGAAAGTCTTTGTTGACTTTAAGGACCAAAATGTGTTGAATTAGTGACATGGAAGTTTAATAACGGTTAAAAATAGCTCAAGTAATTTTCTGCAGCATTATGTTAATCTAAAACTCATCCTAATAATAATGTTGAATTTGCTGTGCTGCATGTTGCACTATAGAAACGGTAACCACGGTGTGGTAATATCATGGGAGAGTTTTCCAACTATATGTAGCTGTTTTTCACTTTAGCTGCTGTCTTCGGAATCAGATGCAAAGGTAATCCATCAGGTGACAATGACTAAGCATTTTGGTACCATAATTTGCACACGAAACCTCACTTTTGTCAGCAATAAAACACGTCCACTCACAAGACGTGGTATTTTGCTGTGTCACTGTGACTCGGCAGCATTCCACTGAGTCATTTCTTTATGCGTAACCTCAACACGTTTGTAACTTGAACTCCCCAGGCTAGGGTGTAGTCTTCGTTTCCCATTCATAGTAAACAGCTTTCAGAATGCCACATTATAGTATTTATATCAGTAGTTTTTTTTATAATAATGGAGAATGTTTATTGCTGAATGAGGAGACTTATACTGTACATACACTTATCTTTGCTTATTCTACTTTTTAAGTAAGATGTCTGCTAAAGTGTGCTTGAGCTGGGAAACGTATTAGAGCAGTTTTACATACATTCTAAATCAAACATATTCAAGTAATTTTCTAAATGTTTATTTAACATTTGATATGAAATGTCTTAGCTGCTGATAAGCAAATACAATTAACAAACTAGCAATGGCTACCCACCCTTAATAGTACACCTACAACACATAGATGTCTATTTTACATCAACAGATTTCCATCTGATCATTTAATTTACTTTGTATCAGTTCATTTAAGCACTCCAAACAAACATATTGTTAAATGAGGTACCTCATGTTATATATTTGTACATATACATATGGCTGTTACATTTTTTATATAGATTTTCATTTTCTTCTTTTTTACACTTATAATTTTTGCTCTTATTTATACTTATCCTCTGTTAGTACTTATTTCTTATCTCTCATTTTTGTTTATGTTTTAGCACAGCTGGGGAGTACTTTTTCAGCCAGAAAAAACATTTCACTGTATGTTGTACCAGCTATAACTACATGTGACAAATAAAGAATCTTGAATCACATAGTATAGATGAAAACAGGGAATGTATGATAGTTTTTTGCATTTGTAATATAACCTGTACTATATTGCAGTAAACAAGTTAAACTTGTTATAACAGTTTATTTGTCAGAATACAACCGTCTGTCATGGGAAACAAAAGTAACCTTCCTTATTTCACATGACTTTGTAAAAGTTAAAAAAAAAAGTTAGAAGTTCTCATAACATGCCTGGTCGGCTTTTGTTGCCCAAACTTTAATAATAAGTGCTTTATGCAGTAGGGATCCAAATACTTTTCCAGACCACCGCCTTCCTCCAAAGCTCTTCTTGAAGAGGGGGATTTGAGCTGGTCCAGTTTTGTCCTGTTTCCTTCTCCTCCTCCTCTTCACAGTGTAGCCACAGACATTTAAGGGGACTTACACAAGAGTATTGAAGAAACTGACAGCCCTGATGAAAAAAAAAAGTTCCATACATACAATAAGACGAGTGCTGCCAGAACATTTTCCTTGTTCAAAGTGGGCAAAATAGCCTGCATGCTTTTACAGTTAAATATAGAACACCATCTTCATCAATGCATGCCCCTGCCAAGGTCAAATACATTTACATTCCCTATATGTCAATGCCTATTTGTCTTTTTCCATTTCTTTTATAAAAAAAATCCCCTCACCTCTTTACTTCCCCAATACCAAATGCTTTGAATGACACTGTGGTTGGCAAGTGCCTGGGTCAGCTGATCCCTGCCCCCTGTTATTATACTGACCAGACCTCCAGGAATATCAGAGGCCTGCAGGACCTTTGAGCAAAAAAGAAAAGTTGAATACATTACAAACAAAGAATTGCAATATGAGGATTAATTGTAAAACATTAACATTAATGGAGGCAGTTTGAAGGTTAAAGTGTGAGTGTAAAGTATCTACTGCTACCATACACATATATAGAAATGTATTTATTTGAAAAGTAACAAACCTGTACAAATTCAAGAGCTGGAAGAGGGTATTTTTCACTTGGCACCATGACAACAGCATTGCCCATGGCAATAGCTGCCCCTAGCAAGGACACTAGAGAGAGCAGCGGTTTGGAGTTGGGGAGAACCACTCCCAGCACCCCTAAAGCCTCAGGAGATGACAGGGCGAAACCAGACTGGGTCGGGAACTTTAATGAGATGAACATATAATTAGAAAGCAAGCAAATTAAATCTTGGGTTAATTGACCCTTCGCAGGGAGCTTGACAGGCGATCTGACCAATCATAAGGGCAAATCAAATGACAAACAAATTAGATAGGAGTGCAGATTAATGCTGGTCGGCTAGAACTTGAAAAATGATATAAATTGACTTCTTTCCTCGGTCGAAACAAGAAACCTTCTGATGTTTATTCATGTTTATTTCATGCTATCACTAATAAACATGAAGCAATGATCGGTTCACGTGTGACTTGAACTGAGGTGTGTTTCAATAAAAGAAAAAAGACAAAAGACAAAATTTGATATCATATCAAAAGTAAGCTGTTCTGTCCTGCCTGTTGGTGTGAGCCCCATGGCTTGTCGGCTTAGCAACAGTAACTAAGTGGGGCAGTCCTTTGTGAAGGGTCAACTGTGCAACATTCCAATACTAATTAATAAATATTGTAGGTTCTTACTGGAGTTCCACCCTGCTCTTTATCACAGCGTGCAGCCCAATCATAAAGCCTGGAGACGCTAAGCTCCACCTCTTTCTCTGCCTCTTCCAATGAGATGTCGGTTTGAGTCTGGATTGATACAGCCAAGTCCTGTCTCCTCTTATCTAGTATGTCAGCAAGTGAATAGAGAGATTGAGAGCGTGCAGCGGGGCTTTTCTTCATCCACCTGCAATGACGCAAGAAGCATCACAGTAGATCTGTTAGTATTTTGTCAAAAACGTTCAACCTAATGTTTTTTGGTCCGTATGTTTTATCCTCATGGCAACTTTCACATATACTCCTACCCTGGCTGGACCTTAATGGCAGCCTCTACTGCATTCCGGACATCCTTCCTGCCTCCGTCTGGGCAGTGAGCTAGTACAGCGCCCCCAGGGGCCAAAACTGACCTGCTGCAGCCCGAGTCAGCTTTACGCAACTGACCACCCACGAACTGGGAGTAAAAGCGAGGTACACTGTAAAAAAAAAAGAGGAGGAGAGAGAAATGGGTCATAGAAGAAGACAAGAAGAGGTCTGAGTTTAGCCACATTTTATACATTTGTACAATTATACATTAGCCACATTTTATACATATACATACAAAATGTATATACATATACATTTTGGTCTCAAACTCAATTCCTGGAGGGCCACAGCTCTCCACAGTTTAGCTCCAACCCTAATCAAACACACCTGCAGCTAATTAAGCTCTTTAGGATTACTAGAAACTTCCAAGCTGGTGTTTTGGAGCTGGTTGGAGCTAACCTCTGCAGAGCTGTGGTACTCCAGGAATTTAATTTGAGACCAATGCTTTAAAGGGTACCCTGTGGACACCTTGATTTCAATTTGACATCAAATATTAGTCAAGACTTGATCAACATGCTTTAACAATATTTTAAATTCAGCTTGGATGGCAATCTCCTCCTGTGGAATTCGGTTAATGTGAAATTGAAAGTCAGTGAAATTGGTTTAATGTGTGTGTGTATATATATATATATAGGCCAATATGCCTGATGATCAATTTACTGTATATCAAATCAGTAATGTCATGTCAGGTTCAAATTATTTCACCAGAAAAAAAATAAAATCAAAGCTCTGGTTTGACTATGGAATTTGGAGGTAGTGCAAAAATCTAAACTCAATCTAAATATTTCTCAAGACAGATTTTGACGATATTTATATGTTTATACCAGTTGTAACAATGTATATTACAATTTATACATTTTGCAGTTCACCGTTGAACTATGACCCACAACACACCCACCTGGAAGGATCAAATCCTTCAGGTATCATGAATTTGGAAGCGGCAGAGCCGAAAGCAGCATAGTTGATAGAGCTGGGACTGGAGCGAGGGAGGGAGGGTGAGTGTGACGGCCGAAGGAACTGATACAGACCCTACAGAGGAACAGAAAGCACTGAAGAAGTCAGACATTCTTAGCTGGTCACCAACCTAGACCATACACCCAATCAGAAATATAGTAGAAAACCCAAAGGAACAGAAACAATGGCGTTGACAACACTGAACCCCTTTTCAGCATATGAAACTAAACACGTAACTATTTTTATAATATACCTCTCTGCCTCCATCGGTGCAGTTCCCGCTCTCCCTCCGGCCACACAGAGGCAACGCAGGATCCATTACAGAGTGACTGTTCACCCACACCGAACCTACAGACAGACTATGGAGAAACAAAAAGAGATAAAAGAAGGGAAGTAAGAGATCAAGATCAAAATAAAATCAAGTTTGCCAAAATACTTGACCGAGTATAGATGCACCTCTTTGCAGACTCCAAAGCCAGAGTCAAATCTTCAGTCCAGATGGAGGCCACCTGTCCATGAGGACTGTGGTTTCCTAAACACAAGCACAGATCACAAAACTTTTAACTTATATTGCAACAGCATTAATAAAATATGTAAATTTATAAAACTATTGCATTAAAAGCTACAAAATAGATGGATTTTCACTGCACTCAGACAACACTGCATGTCTATGGAAATAGTAAACTATAGCAATATTTTTATCTTCATATAAATCAGTTCTTAATTTCACCCTCACCGAGTGTAACTCCCTCAGCAGAGCTCCTGAAGGATATGAGGGGTAACACAGGGCCCGGAGGAGGTGAAATCACAGACTCGCAGGAAGGAGCCAGTCCACACAGTACAGTCGGGGGGTAGAGAGCACCAGTTCCAGGTGGACATGACTGGATTAGCTACAAGATATAAAACCACAAGAAAACAAAAAGATGAAAGCGTTTGTCCATTAAATTCCAAAAAATCCATCCATCGAACTTTTAAAGGTAAATGCCCACACACTTTCGCCCCCTGCTGCTGGGCCTCCTGAACTGCAGCATCTGTAAGGTTCCTGTCAGTCTCAGAGGCAAGAGGAACACATTTCATCCCAGTCATTCGCAACTTCAGCCTGGCCACAACACTGTCCAGCACTGATTCCTGCACACAGAGCACCCACTGGAACTGGACAAGACAAAGAGAGAAGCAGGCAAAAAGATCAATATTATATTTGTTCTATAGTTTTTGTTACTGAAGCGGTTTTTAATCAATGAGCACCCCCAGCAGACTTAAGGCAGTACTGCAGAAGCCCTGTTTACTGGTTTTCTTTTAGAAAATAAGCACTAAAATAATAAATAATTACTATATATTAAATATTGGATACTTAATTTATATTATTATTTAAATATTAAAGGCATATAACAAATAGCACATCATATTTTCCTATTTTCTTTGCTACAAATCTTGGAAAATTCAGTAAAAATATCTACTGTATATACTGGGATATGTACTTGATAGATATTGCCTATGCTCTCCAAATTAGCAATATTGTGAAATATTACTACAATTTAAAATAAATGTATTTTTTTTCTTCTTACGTCTTTTTTTTTCTTGAAGGCCAGCTCTATCACTCCGTCCACAGCACTGTCGAGGTCTGCCGAATCAAAGATGATAAAAGGGCACACGGAGCTGAGTGAGAGAGAGAAAGACATGGGGACTCCCCAACCAGCCACTGCTTTAGCCAGGGCTTCTCCAGTAGGTTGTCTTCCACTGTAGGTCAGGTAGTTCACTTGTGGATTTTGAGCCACTTTGGCACCCAGTGATGCTACACAGCCTGTGACAACATTCAGCACTCCAGCAGGGATCCCAGCCTCCATAAACAGCTGAGCCAACAGAAGGGCAGGAAGAGCGGTAGTCTTGCCAGGCACCACAATAACAGCATTGCCTAGAAAATAAATAGTCATATAAATAAATAATAGATAACCCACAGTTCGATTCAGATCTAATTCAGATAGGATTACTAGTTTTTTACATTTATGAGCAAGAACTCAGAATGAACCAAGCCGTTATATATATATATATATTATTTGTTAAAGCAGTTAAATGCAGGCTTATTATTATCATTATATTATTATTATGAAATAAAGTGCTAACTGAATTTAACTTAACTTAATGTACTAAAACAACAACAAAAGTTACTTAAAATAAAATGCAAGTTAACTAAATTAAATTAAATATAGTCATTTATTTCACCTATTTACCAAGGCAACATTTTTCATTTTCATTTAGTAATGTACTACAATAACTATAACATAAAATGAAATAAATGTATAATAACTTTATAAAAACTAATCAAACAACAAAAAACAAAGTGAAATTTAAAAAAAAAATTACAATAGAAAATATAAAGATTGAAATGATTAAAATGGTTGTATTAATAATAATTTAAAAAAGGTACTAAAATAACACTGGTTTAATGCAAACCAATGAAAAAGGTTTGACAGTACACTCACAACCCCCACACAGTTTTATAGGGGTGATGTTCAAAACACTGTCAATACTAAGGTTATTTTATAGTTTTCATTATTACCTTTCAATGTGAAGTATGTAATTTTTATGCCATTAGTAATGCATCTGCAACAACACACCTTTTTTTAAAGCGACACAGTTTTATTACTGTCCACACAATTAACACAAGTTAACCTAACAAATGCCTAAACTGCTGCTGTCAGCAAGTGTTATTTACACAACAATAACAAAAAAATCTTATTTTGTTCTTCCTTTTTTGTCATTTCTCTCATCATTTAAAAGTCTGGTGGGTGTATGAAACTCAGAAAAGAAGGTTTCATGTATTGTTCATGTATTAAGCATCAGAGAAAGACTCACCCATAGCAAGAGCTGGTAAAACCTTAAGCAGAAGAAAGTAGACAGAGCAGTCATCTGAAACAACCGCTGCCACAACACCTAGTGGACAGACAAAACATGACATGAGTCTTACAATCATGGCTACTACTTACAACACATTTCCTCCCCGTCTTCAACATGTTCTGTCTCCGAAACTCACGCACAAACAAACACTCACATACCTTGCGGGGTCCACTGAGGCATGAGCGTGTCTCGTAGCTGAGCCCAGCTGGCATAGTACTGGGCGAGTCTAATGAGCACAGCAGGAGAGGTAGAAGCCTGAGAGAGCTCACACAGCTCAGACACACACTGACTGTGTCTCTGCAGGACACTTGCCAACCTGGGGCACAGACAAACATTAATCATGATGTAACTTGATGCAACATTTATGACATGATTTTGAGTAAAGCTCTCGTACTTGAGTAACACTCTGGCTCTTTGGTAACAGCTCAGTTCACTCCAGGTTTTGAAGCCTCCAGCTGCAGATGAGGCAGCAGACGCAACATCCTCATCTTTAGCACAAACAGTGCTGCACACCACCGCTGCTGTACAAAAACAGGAGGAGGAGGGCCGGAGAACCTTATCACTGCATGGAAGATTACATAACAGATATGAACTTCAGGAAAGGATCAAATATTGCTTACCTTTGGAATCAGTCACATCCTGGGTCTGTCTGTCTGCAGGGCTGGAAAATGTCCCATCAATGAAGAGGCCAAGAATGCGAGAGTGTTTCTCAAGCCAGGACTAAGAGAATGAAAAAAAAAAAATGGACACCTTCATGAGAATTTGTGTTTGATAATGAATATCTTAAACAAACTGGACAGCAATGGTGGCATTACACTATAACATTAAGCACAAATACTGTATGCTGAAAATTCTGATAATTCAAGCAACAAGCATGTTCGATTTGAGTAAACAAACTGTAGTTTGGTTGTTCCACCTCTCTAAGGGAACCAATAGAGTGACTTTGTAAAAAAAAAAAAAACACACACACACAGGGTGAAGGTTGCAGAAGATCATTCATATAGCGCTCACAAAATACATGAACAGTTACCTATTTTGAACTTTGCTCACAACACTTAAAGGGGTAGTTTGCTAGAAAATCACCACAATTACTTAGACTAATGTTTTTCCAACCTGTATGACTTTCCTTTGGCTTTTTATAATGTGTGATATTAGAAACATAAACATTGGCAAGCTCAGTCACCTTTCACTTTTATCGCATGGCAAAAAGATACAATTAATGTGGATGGTGACTAAAGCTGTCAGTTCGTAACCTGTTCTTTTGTGTTTCACCTGATGAAAAAAAGTCATTTGGACTTAGTACATGTTAAAGATGAGCAAATGACTGAATTTTCAGTTTTAAGGGCGCTACTCCTTTGAAACAACCATTGTTTTTAATGCGAAATTACAGCAAGAGGACCATCAGCAGCATCTTGTCACATGCTTTTCTCGTGAGCTGTGTGCATCCTAATGTACAGTCACATGTAAATCATTTTAACACAGGGTGAAAAGGTGGCAGTGCTCTGTGGCACTTTAAATGATACATAAATATCATACTGATGATTCAAAGTATCAAATGCATTAAGATAAGTGAGCCGGAGGATCGCTTTACCTGTGCAGTTGCTGTGCTCGTGCTGGATGGTCCATACTCCATATTTTGAAAGATGTCGTGCACAGTCTTTATAGAAGTACCTGCCATAACAATTTAACCTATAGAAATAATAACTGTTTCTGACTTTCGAAAAATAAGCTAATTCCTAAAATAAAATAATAATACTGAGTGTGTTGACTCTTTCACTTAATAACAGCGATCAAATATGCAAAGCTGTCGAATAGTTAAAATAAGCAAGACCTGACGAATTCTCGATTGCAAGGAACACGTCAATATTCAACACAATTCAAAAGTGCAGTCACCGTGAACTTACAAGTCCACGCTGGTATTTCTTCCTGGGTTGTATTGTTGCCAGATCGGGCAAGAAAATCAAGCAAAGAGATATAGTGGTGTATGCCACCAAAAAACACAAAAGAGAGAAAAAAAAGTGAACGTTGTCCCTCCCCGAACTTAACGAAATGTATGGATGTAATACTTGGAAAATAATAATAATAATAATAATAATAATAAAATAGATTTTTTAAACATAAATATATGAAGACTGTATTGCAAGTACATACTACAATATAGTCTACTTAAAATAAATAGAAATTCATTATATGAAAAAAACCCACAGCCCCTTACTACCCGTATGTAAGTAAACTTTATGAATCCCAGAGAAGCTTATAATAGGTGGATATGGCAACACTGTCTACGTCAAACTAAACCACTCCAGATATATTGTACCGTAGGCAACTCATCATTCACAAAAAATACACTGAGCTGTCACTATAATAACTAAATAATAATAAGACTGCTATTCGTGTAAATTGTAAATTACTGTAACGTATTTATTATTATGGCATGCAATGGTAACTTTTGTGAAGTGAGGCAGCCTCGGTGGCGCGGGCGGCCGACATAAGCGACCTCTGGAGGGCGCAGCCTTCGAAATGAAACAACATTATCTTCACAAAGTTAGAACAGATAGAGTGGTATTCCCCAGTTACACCCAGTCGAAAACATTAACTGAAACACCAAGTAACAACAACAATAATATAGATTTCCTATATTTTACAGACATGGCTTGCGAAGTCACGCAAGGTAAGTGACTGTGTTTGTTTGTACTCTTAAGCGATGTTAGATGCTTGCTACTAATGTTTCTCTTCGCTCTACAGATGACCAGATTGGAGAAGCACTCTTAATCGGGTACGTTTCACTTTTTAAACTTATGATGTCGCTGTATGTCGTATTTTATATTCATTATAAACTTAATGTTTCCGTTATGACTAGTCTAACCCTCAGCCAAACACAATAAAGGTTAAACAATCAGAGGCGGACAAAGTACACAAGTCCAGTACTTGAGTGAAAGTATAGATACTACTGGTCAAATATTCTCTTACAGGACACTGATAGGCTTTCTATCACCTGTAAATCACCAAATCACATTTACAGAAGAACAAAAACCTCCCACGGTCTTTAAA
>JAUMHE010000047.1:2779183-2830860 GCA_032359235.1 Enteromius mattozi
ATTAAATACATTTAAATAAGCAAAATTAGCAACTTTATAATTAATTACGCTAGAGATTTACAGACATGTTTTACATGATGTAATCACACTGGATTTGTTTGGGCTGGTACAATGATACCTTGGCATTAAGTGAATGCACTCTAAGCTTTAGTAATTTTCCCCAAGCCTATTATCTGCTTAAATACACCCTTTCAAACCTGAGAACTGTGGGTACATTCAGTAACACCAACAGCACTGAGACAATTTGCCCTTTTGAAAAGAGCCAAGATTAATGTTATGTTTCTACAGTACAGATTATCTTATTTTAAACAGTCCTAGCTCAGGGCATCTTGTACAAACAGACAAAAGCATTGGCTGCATCTACCCCAGCGCTGATAGAGAGCCTGCACTGACTGAGAGCAGTGTGAACGCATCTGTGCATTGATAGAGATCCTTCATTGATTGTGTTGTTTAAGGGAGCACTGTAAATGGACTTTTACTGAGGTAATGACAGACTCTCCACAGTCCTGCTGTGCTAAACAGAAAATGATTACAGGTCCCAGTGCTAAGCAGGTTTACTGCAATTAGGTGGCTCTAAGAGAAATCCTGCACATACTGAAGGAGTGAACATGCTTACTTCAGCTTTCCAGAGAGAGAGAAAGTCACTAAGACAAGGCTGTGTGATCTGTGCCTTGCATAATGCACATGGAATTTGGAAATCAGTTTTGAAGCTCCCCTTTTATATCTTTATAAAAGACAACAATAAAAAAAAACTACCACATTAAACTAAGATTGGATATTATCCATGTACGTCTCAGATTTGGAGGGGTTTCTAAACACAACCAGCAGACTGCAAAATCAAAAAGACTGAAAATTAAATGTCAGTATGTTTATACTGTTTAATATGACTGTGCTCTATCAAATGTCTGACTTGTCGCATTGATTGTAAGCATGCGCGTGTGTGTATATATGTGTGTGTGTATATATATTCATATACATATATTTATATAAATATAAATGTAGATATAGATACACACATTTTTATGATCAAAAATACAAAAAAAGACACTTACGAAGCACTCAGCAGCATCATCCATGAAGCCTAACTGAAAGCGCTGCTCATCCTTAAAGGTTTCGGCTAGGGCATTACGCAGGTTATCTGAAGGTAACGCTCGCTCTCGGCTGTGCTGGAACTGACAGAATATTCCCTGAAAAACAAACATGAAGTGCTTTCAAACTCTCGACTGTAAAACATCTTTTTAAAGGAAGTATTAAACACTGCGTCGTGATGTGTTTGGCCATGAGAATACCTTCAAAGCGCAAAAGATGCAGGAGTCGCCCAAGCAGTAGTGGTTTGGAAGATGACGAAGACTCCGTCTGAAGATATCAAGATGCCAAAGTACCTGCATGGAATAACAGGAAATTCAGATCGAGAATGAGCTCAGATCAGTAAACTCTAAACTGAAAATAAATCATGTAGATTGTTTGACTTAATTAAGCAGTTTACGGAACACATTCAATGACTAGTCAGCAAAGCCGGGTGCAAGTTAGTCTGGCAATACTCTACATGTTTTATTCTGTAAATTGATTTTGTATCAATATAGCACTACAAATGAAAGTATTGGTTGTTTTACTTTGAAATGTGCAGCGATCACACATCACAAGCTTTTGAAGCTTAATCACATTACTGTCCTATCCCAAAATTTAAGACCACTTACAACAATGATTAAGAATTCTGTTATGCTTTATTATATTTCTTTTATATACTTTTTATAAATTTGAAAAAATACATTAATAAATAAATAAACAAATAATTTCTAAATAAAGAAAACAAAGTTTTAAGACTTTTTAAGACCCTGTGGGGCACTGTATTTATATAATTTTGCAATATTTATTAATAATTAGAATTTTATTTTTTATATTTTCAGCATTTGCTTCAATATTTGATAAGGTTTTAGCAATTTTTTGTGCTTTTTTTCTTAATTTTTTAAAAACTATATTTTTAGATAACACCAGTTTAAGTTTACGTTTTAATTTTTTTCAGCTTCATTTAAATTAACGAAAACTATTTTAACAGATTTTAAGTAAAGAATAAAAACACCAATGCTGTCTAATATTTTACTTAAAAAGACTCTCATAAAATGAAAACATCATTGCAATGCCATATTAAATCTGGACTAAACTTTGCATTCTCAGATCCACCTCAGTCCCTTACAATCGAAACAGTGTTGTAATCGGTTTGCAAATGCATTTGTGGCAGTGTGCTTCTCCTCTAATGCATCCTCTTAAACTCCCACAACTTTATTCTGGTTTTGCATGATGACTTCAAAGTCCCACATCCAAAGGCCATGCATTATGTCTCAGCCTTTCCTTATTGGCTGTCATTTTGTTCTTAAAACTCTGAGAAATATGACTCAGTGTCCTTGCTTGGTGGAAGAGCTCAAGGGAGATCAGGCTGTGACAGGATGGGGGTGAGAGATGTTCATCTCTGTGTGTGTTTGGAGTTTGGACGGCCAGTGTAAGGTTTCTCTTCACTCAGTGTCTTTCCCTTAGGCCCCAGACAACTTAGTCTGAGCATGACCTCACTCCGTGGTGATGAGTACATGAACAAGACAACAGAGAGACAGGCAGAGATACACTCAATCATAATGTCCACAATCCCATCCAAGAGGGAAAGCTGACTTCCAGTAACTAGAGGCCTGGGAGCATGACAAAAATTTGGGGGTTGACGGGTGGAGTTGGGATGCCGTAAATACTCTCTCAGTAGGCACCGAGGAGGAGATGACAGTTTGCTGTGAAGGTCAGACTTCAAATGGGAGTCATAAGAAAGTTAAGTATGTTAAGGGGGTGGTGTGATGTTTTTATGTTATTGTGGTGAGTCCAATCTGTCTGACTTTTATATGTAGGTGTGATGGAAACCATATTAAGTTCATTCAAAGTTGAAGACTTTAGCCTTAATATTAAAAGCAGTTTTGTTAATATTTCCCCTCAATTAATAAAATACGGCAAAATGATAACCATATTCAAGTTGCTCAAAGTACCAAACATGAACATATTACTAAGCAAAAAGGGTAGGCTACTATGCATGAAATATAGATAAGAAATATCCAAGGATGCATTCAATTCAATAAGTTATAATAAAGACATTTTATAATGTTACAAAAGATACCCATTTCAAATAAATGCAGTTCACAGTTTCCACAAAAAATAATGCAATGGTTTTCTTAGCTGTGGGTTAAACACATACCTGCACTGCACTGTTGAGGAAGCAGCTGTTCTGTCCCGGCTCATTTAGTAGTCCCTTGGTAGGGGCCAAGGACAACATAGATCCCGGCTGGTAAGACCTGGCAAGATTGCCTTGTGGTCTCCTGAAGAACTTGACCCATGCCATTGGATTCGGGGTATCTGCTGTCCTGCAAAAGAAGCAGGTTTTTGTTAAGGAGGTTTGGAGTACTTTTACTAATCAAAGATGGGAAAGGGTTGTTATGACAAATTGATGTGAAGACTGCTTCATAGCAAGTAAAAGCCTTTATTTCTGCTGCTGACCTGTATGTAAGAGGTCTCTTGATTCGTATGTCCTAGACAGGACGGTTTGATCATTCCCTGAATTGCATTGGGGAATTCGGCTGGTTGTTGGTGGCTACTGTGGCCATCAGGCCTGGAGTGACTCGCAGCATAGTTACGAAGGTGTCAGCTGGAATCAGTCAACCTTTAAAGGGTCATCCATGTTTCAGACGCTGCTCTTGGAGGACATCAGCCTTAGGATGAGTAGGACTCACTCTGTGGAGAGAAGCAAAGCAATTCATGGATTCTATTGTAAATATCCCGTCTGAATTTGAACATTTCTGCAAATTGAGACACTGACAACAATAACACAGAACTCACACTTCCTTACAAATCACCAATGAGAGGAGTGGCTAAACATACAAAACTGTGCAAAAGTCAGTAGGTCAGCTCATCTAACTGGTAATGCTGCGCTGAATAATGTTATTGTTTAACTTTTTTACGACGTTGCACCAACCTGTTTCTCTGCAAGAAAACAAGCAAGCTGATGCTATCCAACAAGTACAGACTGACATCATGACTATGTCTTGGCAAACGCACAGACTGAAAACACTTGAAAATCATGTGTATCATGTGACCCTGGACCACAAAACCAGTCTTAAGTCACTGGGGTGTATTTATAGCAATAGCCAAAAATACACTGTATGGCTCAAAATTTTAAATTTTTCTGTAATGCCAAAAATCATTAGGATATTAAGTAAACATCATGTTTCATGAAGATATTTTGTACATTTCTTGCTGTTAATACATCAAAACTTAATTTTGGATTAGTAATATGTATTGCTAAGAACTTCATCAGGACAACTTTAAAAGGCGATTTTTCTCAGTATTTAGATTTTTTTGCACCCTCAGATCGCTGATTTTCAAATACTGTCCAATCCTAACAAACCATATATCAACGGAAAGCTTATTCAGCTTTTAGATGATGCATAAATCTCCGATTTAGAAAAAATGACCCTTATGACTGGTTTTGTGGCCCAGGGTCACAAATGTTAGGATGAGTCTCGACACGAAAACGCTTCACTAAAGCATAGTTGTTAAGTCATTTTCAAATGTATACAGTACATATTTCAAAGCAGCTGCACTAACCAATAACCAATTCTGAAAATGTTTAAATTTTGGCTGCAAGGTCACTCCACAGAAGACAAAAGTCGCCTTGTTCAGCTCAATTTAGTTCAATGTTAATTCAGTGCAGCTCAATAACTCAATGTTGCAAAGTTCATCGACTATGAAAACAATTGGATTGAGATATAAAGCAGCTTCATAGATGACAATACGAATGCCATAATTCATTTCAATTTAGTTGCTGTTGATTCAATTCCAGCGTCAACAGTAATTCAATTCAGCTCAAAAACTGTCAATATTGCAAAGTTCATCAATTGGATTTAGCTATAAGAAAAGCTCCACAGAAGACAGCATTGTCATCGTTTAGCTTAATTTAGTTTAATGCTAATTCAATTCAGTTCAGTAACTGTAGAGGTTTCATATGAACTGCACAGCTCAATTCAGTTCAAGTTTTGCTCTCCTCCGATAGTTTCAGATCAGTCAAATCAATAAGATTGCTGAATATAACAGATTATTAATAGTCTTTTAAAAACTACACCATTGTTTAAATGACATTATGTTTTGTCGTGCATCTTCATAGCAGCCAAAAGGGTCTATAACACTTGGATAGAGCTACCTTTTAGTAATCCCATTCATTTTAGCAGGCAGAGCAAAATCCATGAGAAGCCCCAGGTAGCGTAATTTTCAGTATGATTTTGACAATGCGCTAGCACTAAAAATGGCTGACTCCCTTGGGCAGTGTACTTATTACTGAACTAGGGAGTATTTTGAAACACACCCATGGACCTGAAAGCATGCTATCCACCCTAACTGACACATTAGGAGAGTTTTACAAATCTTTACCAGTTTATCATTTCTAGTGGGCCTGTATCACAAGCAGTGCTCACCTTGTCAATTAAATGTTTTTTGCAAGGATTTCTATGAGATCATGCTGAAAAAACGCATTCATATGATTTTTGATATTAAAAACATAACAGAGCATTTAGTTTCCAAAAAAAATGTTCCACAGTTTGGTTCTTGGCTTGGATATTGTGGTGATGAGGTCTGGAGATGATCGAGGGTGGAACTGTGCGATTTGGTGAAAATAGAGCCTAAAATAAAAACATGTGGGAGATTGATTGCTACTTTTGGTTCAAAGTTCAGTTTTGGATTATCCATTCATGGTTTTCTCAAAACCTTTTAAAATAAAGGTTCCAAAAAATGTTTTCCACAAATATTTTGGCCATTTTGGTAAACGCAAGAAAATAGTTGTTTTCCCCTAAACATTTAAAGATTTTTTTGGAAATGGAAAACTCTTTTCCATTATAAACAACCCTTTGTGCAAAGGTTCATTGGATGTAATGGTTCTTCATGATACAAAGATACTAATAAATAATAATAATAATAAACTATTTTTCCCCCTGGTGTCTCTCACATGGCTGTCAGAAATGGTACAATTTCATCTTTTTTTTTGCTGTTGTTGGATTTTATGCTACTAAATTATATCCATTTATTACCATTGACCTTAGTAAGCAATTATTACCAGAGACTTCAGTTTAGTCTCTTTTTAAAGGAGTTTTCACTTCAACAGGCAGATTACTGCTGGAAGTTTGAAATAAGTTTTTTATTATCAAAAACACACAAAAATATTATTTCAAATTTTTGGATGATTCTAAACAAGTCGCTCCAAATCTCAAAAAATGCTTCCGCTCTCTCGCTCTCACTTCACTTCCTGTCAGTTATGATCTTGTCCTATCCTAACAACAAGGCAGAAATGGCAAAAACAAAATCTTAAAAAAAAAAAACTAAAAAAAAAAAAAGTAAATTTCTGTAAGTTTTCCACTAGATTAAACTGGTTTCTCATTCATTTGCAATGATAATCACCCATCATTTTTTCAGTACCATTTAACCTTTTGAGCCATTATTTATCTATGTATTTATACTTTTTTTTGGTGTGTGTTCACACAGCAAGTGTCAAAAACACATCTTGCACGATTCTGAAGAGGTTAAAAGAAAAAAAAAGAAGAAAAGTAAAATGTTTTTTTGAGTTTTTCTAACATTAGAAATGCATCATCAAACGAAAAAGTGTTCAAGCTCGAGAAAGCATAATGTCAGAATGATGTAGGTTAGTTTTTGTACTGTCTGAACTCTATCAGGCAGCAAAATGAAACCTGTTAAACAGCATTTCAATCACACTGGCATTCAAACAATTCAGAAGAAGTTTTAAGGTGACCAATAGAGCACACAGCAGTTTGACCGCTGATCTATTAACAGTATTTCTGGTTATATTCAACAAAAAAAACAGCATGTAAACCAGGCAAAAACAGCTACTTTGAGGCTACAGGGTGCCTTTCTCATCTGTAATGTGCTCACAGTCTGCCATAGCAACAGCATTCCAGTGCAATCACTTAAGCCACAGTGTTGCTAAAGAGCTCTTGTCTTCAGGATTAGGCTCCGTGTTCGGCCCCGGAGACACACCTCTGTAAACACATCTCACACATGTTCCAGTTTGGGCCAACCACAACTAGTTTTGTAAAATATGATGTTCAGGTGTTTTTTTTTGTCTATTAATCACTCTGTTATTTGAAAGCACTTATGAAATATAAACAAAAAGCAGCTGGTTCAATCTCATAAACATCTCAACCTGACTTGGTCTTATTTCACAATGAAGACTACTTTATGACCCCTACGTTTTTTTTTGCATCGTGGCATTATTGTAAGCATATAATGTGAAAAAAGAAATCACTTGTGACAGCACTGCATTAAAAAGACAAACGCACTTTCATAATGGCTAATGGATAAGGATGATTTTTTTTTTTAAAGGATTTGGAGGATTTTCAGTCTTAAAAAATAAATAGACTGAGATATTTAAAAAAAAAGAAAATAGTGAAAGAAACGATCAATATGATTAATAGAAAAATCTAATGAAAATGCCTCTCCAGACAATACATCAAATACTGAAAAGTGAAAAATAATAGAACAATGAAAACTTCTCTTTTAATTTTTAAATAAAATATGGTCTTTTTCATGACATGAATCCATGATAAAGTTTAGAAGGAGAGTTAAAAGTAAATGCCAGTAAAATTAAAAAGTTAATAAACTGTTTTTAACTCTCGACAAAAAGTTGATTCAATGACTCACATCCATGCTGTTGCAACTACTTCTGTTTGGACGTCTCAGATTTCAATTCTCAGCTCTAGAGAAGATGGAAACATCAGGCCCACATTTACCTCCGCAGTTGTCTGCGGTCTTATCACTCGGAGTAACAGAAAGCAGCGGGGCACAGAGCAAATCACAGCTCCACAATCAGGTGATGATGTAGCTGGAGAGCGGAAAACGCTGACATTATGGGTGACGCTTTTTCTCCTGAGCTCATGAGCCACTGGTCATGGTCATTCATCCTAGCATGACACAATCTTGGCCAGCAAGAGAAAGAGTGAGGTAGCGTAGAAAAAAATAAAAATGATAAAAATACAGTACCTGCTACAGCACCCACACTACCTACTAGAGCGGCACGATTCTAGATAAAATGAGAATCACGATTTTTTTGCTTAGAATAAAGATCACGATTCTGGAGAACTTTTTTTTATTTTAAAGATTTACCCCTGAACAATAGGTTATCATATTTATATATATATATATATATATATATGAAAACACAGCTAGTGCATTAGAATAGTGAGTCCTTTCTATTTTCCATTTGAACCCCCAAGCTGATTAATTTTACAGACTGATAAACAAAAGATTAACGTAATATAGCCTATTCAATCTAGCCTACTGCATTACAAGTTGCGGTTCAGCCTTTCCCTGTACAGCTTTGACCAACTATTGCTTTATTTTGGCTGAGCTTTCAATGTTGTTACGGGAAAGGATGAAGCTGATTGCTTGGTTTTTGTCACATTTTGTCACGCCCGCTGTGAGTGATTGCGTGTTATCTCGAGATCAGAGGAGTTATGCTCGTCTCCTGTCCTTGAAAACATAATTGGCCAAATTGTATAAATACTGGATTAATATGGTGTGGGGTGTCAAATCGAGATTGCGATCTTTTAACGATTAATTGTGAAGCTCTAGTAGTATATAAATTATACTAAAATAGGATTGTTTTTATTTTTCTACTTTCAGATGGTACATTACCTCACCACTCATGCTGATAAGATTGAGTCCATCCATTTTTCGGACCAATTCTCTGGTCCAAAAGTTATGCAAGAGTAAGTTTTATTTATTTATTTTTCTCTCCTGGTAGTTCTTATTCTTCCATTATGTTGGAAGAGCTTATACTGTTTAATACATGTTAATGATTTCTAAACTATTTTTAGGGAAGGTCAGCCCTTAAAGCTGCCCGAGACCAAGAAAACACTGCTGTTTACATTTAACGGTGAGAGAAATTCATAATCCATAAATGGCAATTCTCACACTGAAACATTCCTCGTCTGTCAGTGTATTAACACGCTGTACTTCACAGTGCCTGGGATGGGTAACACATCTCCCAAAGATATGGACAGTCTGCTGCCTCTGATGAACATGGTGATCTACAGCATCGACAAAGTCAAGAAGCTTCGCCTCAACAGAGAGGTGAGTGCACACGCACGATGTGAACAGCAAAATGTTGATTTAGTAACAGAATGTTAACTGCTTGCTTCATATTTCTCTTCAGGGGAAGCAGAAAGCAGACAGAAACCGTGCTCGCGTGGAGGAGAACTTCCTGAAGCAGACTCACGCTCAGCGACAGGAGGCTGCTCAGACGCGCCGCGAAGAGAAGAAGAGGGCGGAGAAGGAGAGGATCATGAACGAGGAGGATCCTGACAGACAGCGGCGCTTGGAGGTGTGTGTTTGTACTGTATAATGCCAAATCGGTGCTTCTCTCTTTATCTGCATCGATACATCATTTTCTCCTCGCTCTTTCATTCAGGAAGCCGCCCAGCGTCGCGAGCAGAAGAAGATGGAGAAGAAGCAGATGAAAATGAAGCAGATTAAAGTGAAAGCCATGTGAGACACGCACACACTCGTTCATAGTCATCAGAGAAAGAATCTACTACTTCCACACCTGCTAATGTACACTCTTCTACATGAATGCGCATGCCATTCGATTGGCTGCTATTGCACCCATAGAAGCGCTCTGTCCAATCAGGAGAAAGCAGCTGGTTAAGGAGGAAATCTGTTCTTTAAAAGACAACTGGATTGGAGATGTCTGAACTGCTTGAATATGTTTTATTGTAGCGGTCATTTCAGGCATGAGCTGTCTGCCTAATTGCATGGCGGTTTTCAATTGCAAGACTTGCTTTTTGTGGGCTTTGCCGTAATAATCTGGACCTTTTGGGCCTCTTCAAAGCAACTGGCCACTTTAGCTGACCTTTTCCAATTCAGTTGTCTCTTGGAGTTCAGTTTGGACCCTCCGAAGCTCTGCGTAGAGGACCTATGCTTTCATTTCTACTCCCAGAGATTTAACTTCACCTCCTTAAAGTTTCAGCTGTGCTTCTTTTAAAAGTGAAATCCGGGAGTGTTTTTAAAAGGAACTGGGTGGGTAAGAAAGCTACCTTTTTTGTACTACAGTGCTTCCTTAACCCTATTTCTAAGAGTTCATGATTGCAAGCGTTTTATAGATGAGTAATAGGCACATTGTCATTGTACTTCAATCTTTCTTTCTTTCTTTTTTTTATGAGCAAATGCCCACTGTGAATTGTCACTGTCAAGGCAGCACAAAGTCCTTTATACGTATTTAACAGAGGTGAAATTTTAATTTATCATTAAGTTAATAGTCGATCAGAGCATCCATGAGCTCATATCATGTTTATGAGTGAACATTGACTGTAATCCTTTTTCTGTAACATTTGTTAATGAGACGCTTAACTAAATAAAACATTCACTGAAAACATTTTTCTCATTGTCACTGATTTTCACTGGTTTTTAAATATTTTCTAATTTTATTTAGTGTAATGTGCTGTGTTTCCTATAAAGCAATTTTTAACAAGATTTTGATCTTGAGAATTTTTGGAGAATGGATTTTTGACCACATTATGAGACCATATTATATTTGTTTGTACATTTAAGTTCACTCATTCATTAGATTATTTATTTTTGTCATGTATCTCATTTGTTGCACTGACAAACCGATTAAAATGTGACGTGAAGGCATAAAGGTTTAAAAAATTGTGAAGAAAAAAAAGTTACTCTTGTTACAGTAATTAAAGTACCTTGGTGAGTTGTTTGAAACACGCAGAGACATATTACTGTTCAAATGTTAAAAATTTTTAATGTTACAAAAGATTAATACGCTGTTGCTTCTGAAAAAAAAAAGTATCAGAGTTTCCACAAAATTAAGCGTCTGTTTTCTACATCGATGTTACTTGAGCAGCAAATCAGAGAATGGTTCGTCTGTAATTATGACTTTATTTAACAATCATTTTTCACAGCCTGTGCAACATATGCATGATGACAAATAAAGTAACAAATATGAGAAGTGTAAGTGCAAAGTGTTGAAGCTGAAATGTATTCAAATGTTTATATTCAGTAAGCTACATCCAAATCTACATATTTTCTTAAGTCTATTACAATGGATGGAGAAGTGCAAGAGTTACAATTTCTTCATTTCTACTTCAGCTGCCAGTATTGCGAAATGAAGTTAAACAGCGGTTAGTGCATGCATTCAGTTTTCCTGTGTTATGAAAGAAGATCAGGGGCGTCACAAACTCAGAAATCTGGACCGCCAGCAGTAGAGGTAGAACCTGACATGGCAGATGTAGCCAGTCAGCTTTACTTACTGAGAAGTAGATTAATACACAGATTTGAGGCAGAAAGTATACTGATGATATAATCAAGCTGATCAAAATGAACCGAATTGCAGTCTGTTTGATTTTGTCAGGTCTTGACGCCTGACTGCCCTTTCCCAATCCAGCAGGCTGTAAAATAATCAACACACCAAAACTAAAGATGAAACTCACAGGCACTGACACACAAAACGAAGCCATAGTCAACGGATGGTACATGGTGATCTTCAGATAGACCATAACTATTCCCATGGCGACAATGTGCATCCAAACAAATGTACAGAATATATGTGCATGTATTTGTTTGGTGGACGCTTTTTGGTTCACATACGCTACAGGATGAGCCACAGCAACATACAAGTCTATGACCATGCCGTTGAAGAATAGAGATCCTCCAATCAGACTGCAGCTGTGGAAGGCTGTAATGTATTCCTGTCTGATTGCCGTGACCCCGGCCAGGTTCTGGACGATGCTTAGCAGAACTCGGACGTAATATAATGAATGCGAGCTGACTAGATGAAGAAAGAGGAGTTCGCTCTGGGAAGAGGGAGGTGAGTTTCCTGGGTTTGAAGGTGTCCTGCATTTTCTCAGAGATAGGTCCATGACCACGTAGAGTGTTATTGGAAGATTGACAACAAGGATTAGGATATCAAGGATCGGGCTGTATGATCCTATGCAGAGCTCATCGTGGGATGAAATGTTGGAGAAATTCCCATCTATTTTCTTGGAAGATGAGATGTTTGTCATCTCCATTCTTCATCCACGTGAGAGCAGGAGCGTTTGGTACTTCTTAATAGGGGGCAGATTTTTATAGTACCGATGCCTGGCTGTGATTGATGGGTCTGTCATCCATTATCTGTGATATATTTGCATTATGAAGGTCAAATGGCCATTTGCAAAACCAGCTTATTTCCCACTCTTTTTTTTGCCTCTGAACATACACCTGTTTTTGACAAAACTATTTAATGGAAAGTGACAAACAAGCCCCGCATAACACTTTTGGTTGAGTTCAATCGTGGCCATGCTGTGCTAATTCGCTCCTATGTTTTTGTTTTGTATAATCTCAGCCATCATGCACAGGTATAGTTCACCCAAAAATGAAAATGTTGTCATCATTTACTCACCCTTGTATCATTCCAAACCAAGGCTTTGGTTAATCTTTGAAACAGAAATGAAAGCTGAGAGGTTTCCATCCCTCCTGTGAAAGTCCAGGTAATAACTTTAAAGATCTAAAAGATTTATGAACTAAATCCATTTGAATTGCACGGTTTAATCCAGGGGCCAGTTGCATAAACTTAGCCTTCATGTTAAGACAGTGTCTTAAGAGCTAGTCTGACAAGGTATCAGTTAGCCAAGAGTAATCTGTTTTATTTTTGGTATTAACCTTAGACTAATATACATTTTTATGTAACTGAATTTTTAAAAACTGTGACCAGTCTTAAAGAAAAATATATCTGACTAACTTTTAAGACTAGTCTTAACCTTTTATGCAACCTTGATCACTTTATATTATGAACAGATTTAGGCTTTTGTGCTCATACAAACATGCATACATAGAGAACATCTTACATGATAAACATAGAAGCGTTTATGACCAATAGAAGGACAGAAACCTCTCAGGTTTCATTAAAAATATATTAATTTGTGTTTTGAAGATTAACCAAAGTCATACAAGTTGACTAAACAACAGAATTTTGGGCTGAACTATAACTATAACTAAAATTAGGGGACAAATAACTTGGATATTATTTACCTACAGCAAATAAACAATTTGTGGTTATTAATCCTTAATTTTATTAATAAAAACAAACAAACAAACAAACACACACACAAGAAGAAGAAGAAGAAAAACAACAACAACCATCCTTGAAAACTGCCTTATTTGTTAAACTAGTTAAAGTGATGTTTTTTGTTTTACTGATTATTTGATAATTCCACTACAATGGTTCTTGCTACAAATATAATGTTTACTATACACTTTGTAAATCTGGGGTTAGAGTGGTTTTACTACAATTCCTAGATGAGGAAAACCACCTGCATACATCCAGTGAACTCACATATTAGTTAAGAATCTAATGGCTAGCATTCACATCTTTTGAAAGATTGACTTCCCGCTTATTGTGCTGCTGATCTTTGACCTGAGGTCTGGTCAAGAACATAGTCCTTGGCATAAAGGGCATGTAAAAAAAACAACAACAGCATACAGCATTAAAAGGCTTTCTTCGGTTTTGTTCTTGTCTACTTTGTTCTCTGTCCTTTTAGATGACCCTCACACTGTGGTGCTGAGTTCAACATGAAAATAAGTTGATTCATACTCTGACAGACCATGTTCATTTCTGTTCTGTAAAATGTCGATGCAAATTGTAGGAAAACTACCATGACATAGCAAATGAGAGAGAAAATCCACTTTATAGCTTAATAATGCTTACATCATATAGAAATGTGACTTAACAGGAACAAATGATGGCATATCACATGCAGGATTGGCTATTCTGACATGCGCGTTGTTGAAAACCCATTTATCATACATAAAATAGGCATCAGAAAGCCATATATGTGACCTTATGAGACAACTTTAAAGGCAAATCTTCACAATATTTCGCTTTTTTTAAATATATTTTAGTTACATCTCGGCCAGATATTGTTCTATCATAATAAACCATACATCAATGAATAGTTTACTTATTCAGCTTTCAAAAAATTGACCCTTATGACTTATTTTGTGCTCCAGGGTCACATACACACGTACTAAACCATATACATGTGTATGAAAATAAATGGTGTCGTTTGTTTATTGTCTGATACCTATTGAACAACCAGAACTGTCCAAAAATGTGGCTTTTAAAAGCCTAGTAGATGTGCTCTTTCATTCTCAAACAAATACTGTGGTCACAAGAGACTGCAACATTTAGTGTTACTGATATGGACATGTCAGCCTTATGTGCAAATGGCTGGTGTCAAATGGCCACAATGTGGCCTTACTTAGTCAAAATGGCACGTACAGCATCAGTACGAGATATCATCAAACCTGCAAATGCGTCTTAGGAGGTTTCCTTTACATTGACATCAGCATATAGACATTTGGTTAACAAATTTACGATCAAAGCATAGAGCAGTTTTGAGGATTCCAATGTTCATAACATTAGATACAAGTCAAAAGAATAAGACGACTCTTCATAGACTGATAAAGATGAAACAAGCATGTGCACAGATTAATGTGTGTGAGGCAAACAGAATGCAAAAGATTTTCAATTAAATACTGTTATTATTTTTTCTTATCATCAATTCAGCATTTTTATTATCAATTGTGTTTCTAAAGTTTGCCTCCAAACAGCCAGGATGATGTTTGACATTTTTATGTTGTCACAGTTCACTGGGATTATATTTTAAGCAAGTTGACACAACCTCCACTCCCCTGTATTTAAATTAATGACTGGGCTGCATTGATTTCCTTTGTCATATCCTAAAATCATGATGAAATAGAAGTAGAGTCAGATGGGATTCTTCTGTATTGTGATGTACATGCAGGACTGCAGGTGCAACAGATTATCGAAAAAATGCAGTTCTGGGAATCATTGTTAGTTGATTTTGACATGGGAATTGCACAAAAAATATGGGAAGATCTGAATATGAGCTTGCATTTGATTGTGGGTGGATTTAAGCAAACTAAATGACTGAACATGTTTGATGTTTCACTGAAAAGCTGAAGAGTTATTACATTTTGATTAAATATTATAAAGAAAAATATGCAGAAATGTTCACATCAATATTAATATATAATAATATAAATATTAATGCATTTATAAAATAGTTGAATATTCATTTCATGTTAACAATTCACTAAATGTATTTAGACTCCCACTGGCTGAAATGAAGCTCTAAATACATGCCTAAAAGGTCATACAGTTGCTAAAAACTATTCCAACTATTCTGAGTCCAATAATAATCTGCAAAATAAACATTAATCACAAACATAAATAATAATAAATGACAACAGCATCAATTACATATTTTTAAATTACAGTTTTAATATTCAGTTCACAATTATACCGACTGCATCAGTGTATTTTAATCTGGGGTGTGTGTGTATTTATATAATTTTTTTTATGCCATTATGAATTCATGTGTTAGTCTTTCTTCTCGACCGTCAGAGTAGCAGAGCACAGTGCCTCCCCGAGTACATTAGTGGCTTTGCAGGAATACAGGCCTCTGTGGTGCGGAGAGATGCTCTTTAAGGTGAGAGTACAGCTGCCGTCCTCCTCATAGTCCACCTGCACAGACTCCTCCTGCAGCTCCAGCAGCTCTCCGTCCTTCAGCCACACCACCTCAGGGTCAGGGTAGCCTGAAACATAGAGAGATGAAGCTGTGATATCAAGAGAGACTCATTATGATGTCTGTGGAGAACATCCATCGGTGTGTCCTGACCTGTGATTAGACAGGAGATCTGGGCGCTGGAGCCCTGCGGGACAGTCAGGTCAGATGGAGTCTTACTGAACTCAGGCTTACTCTGAAGCTTCAGCTCCAGAGACTGCAGTGCCTTCTCTGTCTCTATAACTACAAAGAGCAAGACAGATTTATTATTGAACTGTAAAAACATCCATCGCTATATAAAAAAGATGTTTGACATCTATAGTCAGACATATCACAAGCCGCAGCTTGTCAGAGATGTCGCAATCTATTTCGGTCCGCAATACAGTGTTTTACACTGGTTTCTGAAGCACATTGATTTTTCTTTTATGTTTGATTTTCTTCTCACCATCTACAGGGCTCAAGCTCGCAGAAGCCTCTGGTTTAGACAATATAGCCATCCTCTTCAGAGCCAGCAAAGCTTTGCCTGTTTTCTAAAAACAAAATCATAAAAGAAGAGAATGAAGTTTATGTGCACACAAAAACAATGCAGTGGAGTCTGATTAATGAACGCATGGCTCTTCTGAGTCAGTCGTTAAAAAGGAATTGGTCAAACATGACTAATCAGTGAAGAACATGGTGAATAAACATGCAAACTGGTGCAGACAATGTTATTTATACAGCCAGAAAGATTAAATTCTTATCACTTGTAAATCAATGTGATTTGGTATACCAGACAAATACATAAAATGCATATGGATGTGAGGTGTCCCATTTAATCACCCAGTAATATGTTTTAGTAAGGTAATACTTAAATGCTATGATCAAAGCTCTGTAGTTTTAATTGGATTATATAATGCAATACAATAGGACAATGTCTGGGAGATGTACAAATAGCCTTGCTTTTAATTGCTAAAAAAATATTAAATATCTATAAGAGTGCAAAAGGCATGTAGAAAATTGAGTAAATATTTTTCGTCAAAGTTATGTTGATATTTTAGGGGCCTTATGTGTTAATTCTGATTCAGTAGGCTTCACAGGGTAACACAGAAAAAAAATAAAATAAAATTAAATAAATAAATAAATAAATATTTATTTATATATATATATATATATATATATATATTTTTTTTTTTAAACATATTTTATATATATATATATTTTTTTTTTTTAGTTAATATATTTTATATATATATATTAAAAAATAAAATATAAATATATATATGTATATACTGCGCGTCACCTGTCTTTAATAAGAGCATGCGCACAACGCCGAGGCTAGCTGTCCAAAATTCAATTGTGTCTAATTTTATTTCTCAGGCTGTAGAAAAACGAACTGACACGATTACATTATATTTTAAAACTAAGAAATATTGCCTTATTCCGACTGAGATCGAATCTTTAAGTATGTGTAAACTCTTAACTAGTTGAACAAGTAACAACAAGCAGTTAGTTAACCACGCAAAAAAATGAGTCTAGTTGAATCAGAGATGTCTGCTCTGTGTTCTTTTTCCCATCGCATTTCTGAATTACCTTCCACTTCTGCCTAGTCAGGAATTTCTTCATCTTGTCTTTGGAAAGGTTTTTGGTGGTGCTGCTGCTGTTGTCTACACAAGTATTCACCAACCAGGGATGAGCCAAGCCTTCTTCACACGACATCCTGCGCCTGTAACAAAGTTCAGCGCAGAGTTATGAATCTGTGCGGACACGTTTGTGTGATGTGTGCACGGAGTATATGAATGCACCTGGCATCTTTGCTGAGCAGAGAGCTAATGAATTCCTTTGCCAGGTCGCTGATATCTTCAAAGCTCTCCTCATCAAACTCCCACTGCGCCGCTGTCACAAGAGCCAGAGTCTCTGAGTCACTTTCACCCTGGAACGGAGATTCACCGCTCAACCTTCGACAGAAAATCAGATGCAGGTCATGTAATGGCATTTTTCACCACAAGAGGGCAGAAAGCGCTTACGAGACCGGCGGTGTTTGCACTCACAGGATGTAGCAGATGACCCCGATGCTCCACATGTCAGTGGCCAGACAGATGGGCTCATAGTTGATGACCTCTGGAGCAACAAATTCTGGAGTGCCGTGCATCACCTTCACAGGTGTGTTGGGATCTGAGAGGTACAACAAACATTCACTGTTAGTTTAGTATTTATAGCGTTTTTTAACATTTTAGAATTACCTTTTATGCTTATATTTTAAGTTAGAATTTTTATTTTAGTGTAATGTTAAGTCATTTTGTCTGTTGTTTTTAATGTTGTTGCTGCTTTAAATAGCTGCACTATTTAGGTTTAATGGATTTTTCATTCAGTTTTAGTTTCAGCTTTTGCGAATTTAGAATTGTTATTTTTTTTGTTGGTAAACGTAAACTAATTTCAATTATTTGAAAAGCCTGAATTTGTTTAAGTTTAGGTTTTTCAAGAAACATGTATATTTTATTTTATTTTCACTTGATTTAAATTAACAACAAAAAAAGTGTGTTATATTGTTAGTTATAGTGATAATAATTCAGAGATCCATTACAAAATGTTCTGTGTATCAGCATACCATGTTACTTTGCTAAATACCATGGAACTGAAAGTTTACTATAGAAATATTTGTATAGATGATACTATGAAAAATACCATGGCATTACATATAAAGTCATGGTATTATTGTGCACAAACTTTCACATATAAAGCACTTTATTATTGTATTATTTTCATGATAAGTATGGTAATGATACATTATGCCACATTAATTGTGTTGTTATATATGTTATTCAATGTTAATAATGTTTATTTCTTTTATTTTTTATAATATTTTATTATACCATATATGTTGTTGTGTTGAAAATGTCGTCAGTACATTCGTACCCAGTTTGCTAGCGAGTCCAAAGTCAATGATTTTGATCTGAATCCCGGTTCTGTCCACACAGACGATGTTCTCAGGCTTGAGGTCCAGGTGGACAATGTTTTGCTGGTGCATGTACTGAATCCCCTCCAGAATCTGACGCATGTAGCCCACACTGGACACTTCGGTGTGCTCAAAACTATCATCCACAATGCGCTCAAACAGCTCCCCACCGGCAACACTGCACACACACACACCCCCACACACACACACACACAGATTAAGCCATGTAGGTGCCAAATATTATACTGACACTACTGAAGCGAATGCATTGAACCTGTTGGTATTTCTGGTAAAACACCCACGTGTGAGATACTCACTATTCCATCACCATGACCATCTCAGCTTTGTTATCATATGCGGCAAGACACTGCACGAGTTTTGGATGGTGTAGGAAATTCATTAGCTCTATTTCTTTCCTCGCAGCCTCTCTCTCCTTCGTCCGACGACCTTTGTAGAACTTCCCAGCACAAACACGGCCCATCTCTTTATGGGTCATCCGAAAAACCTGGCCAAACTTCCCTCTGAGAGAGATTCAGAATTTAGCATGAAATCATGCCCACAAACACAACATACGTGATATTTAACAAATTATTATTTCTCAGTATCCTAACTTCTCATTTATCCAGTATTTGAAAAATTAAGTGAATTTGACATTCAACCTTAAACTAGTATTTTCAGGAAAACATTTCCATTCCATTTCCATTCCAGTCATTTCCAACTAAATTTACAAAACATGGCCCTAACATATCATATTTCTTCTGGGAATCAGAATCAAGTATATGGGTTGTTTTCTCTTTTTGATGCATGTTGCCTGTTTGAACATGTACTCATGCAAGTTTTGTTATTCTTGACAGGTCCTGTGAACGTGAGCTATGAGGCCTGATGGATGTGCGTTTGATAAGGATACTTACACTCCGAGTTTTTCCTGGACGTTATAGTGGTCAGTAAGTTTGTCCTTCGTGTTGATGGTCACAGTCACATACTCCACTGGTTTCTCGTCACAGGGCTCTCCTTTGAAAGACAGCATACTTTCATTTACTATGGGACCTCAACACAAAGCCTAACTCACTTTGACTGCGTACCCTTTGGTAATGGCTTTAAACATGTTCTTCCTGTTTACAATTTGGTTGCTGAGCCTTGTTCCCATAAATTGTAGGAAGAGATTAGTTTAAAATTACAAGCAAATAGAGTGCTGCATTAACAAATATAATAAAGAGCAACCGATCTAGTATAAAAGATACATTAAAGGAATAGTTCACCAAAAAAATGTAAACTTGCTAAACATCCATTTAACCTCAGGCTATTCAAGATGTAAGATGAGCTTGTTTCTACAACAGAAAAGAGTTGGAGAAATATAGCGTCACATCACAAAAAGTTCACCCCCTGTTGCCCTTTCACATTCTAATTCATTGACATATTTGGTTTTGCGTGTAAACTGTAAACTTGATCTGTGCATATTTCTTTGCTGACTGAGATAAGGTGACTTTTTCATTGGAGGAAGCAATTTTAGAAATAGAGGACTCGTCATTTAGCCTGTAGCAAATGTTTGAAGTTAAAAACATCTTGATGGATTTGTTTCTTAAAAACATGCAGCCTTTTGCTTTACAAGACATTACTGATGTTTTCATAGCTGTTTGGACTCTGACGGCACCCATTCACTGTAGAGGATCCACTGGTGAGCAAGAGATGCAATGATAAACTTCTCCAAATCTGTTCTGATGAAGAAATAAACTGATCTACATCTTGCATGTCCCGAGGGTAAATACATTTTTAGCAAATAGTAATTTTTGGGTGAACTGTTTCTTTAAGTCATCAAAACATTTCAGATATATTTCAAAACATTCTCACCTGGGCTGTCCATCCTGATTGGCTGGGACTCTTGGCTGGGTTCACTGACCCCCACAGCGTTACAGGCCCTGACCCGGAAACAGTATTCCTCTTGAGGCTGGAGTCCTGAGGTCACCCTGAGCGAGGTGCTCTTGCACTGGGCTGTGAGCTCCCTCCACTGGTCAGTCGCACCTGGGCTTTCACAAACTTCCACCACGTATCCCGTCACAGCACTGCCACCATCGTAGGACGGCCCAGACCAGGACAAAACCAGAGAGTGAGGGGAGAGGACATATGCCACAGGACAGGAGGCTGGAGGCTGAGGCAGGTCTGGATAAAACACACAAATATACCAATCATCAAATGGTTCTACAGTTTTTACTAGCATTTTATTTAATAATTCCAAAAATGACAGTTGAGTTTACTATTTAGCTTTTTAACACTTAGGTTAAAATATCTATTTTTTGAGTCATGAATATCAGGAATATCTGTTATATAGGGTTACTTCAATTGACACAAACTATGTAAATGGAATTTTACTGTACATTTTTATTTTACAAAAAAAATGTAGTAATTGAAAACATGATAATTTATAAAATGTTTATTCATATCAATGTCTAGCATTTTTGCAATAGAAATGAGCATCATGACCCAAATAACAGCTGAGGATTGTCTGACCTTACCAATGACATTCAGGGTTACAGTGTGTTGGGCTGAACTTCTGCGATCTCGTACAAATAACGTGTAACGTCCGGAGTCCTCAGGAAGGGCTTCGGAAATCACCAGAGAACTGCTTTCGTTGCAGGACTCGATATGAAACCTGGAGCTTTCCAGCACCTTCAGAAAGACACATCATTATACACAAAAACAGAATGCAACGTGTCTGGGTTGTGTTGTGCTCTTATGTACCTCTTTTTTGTTATAGACCCAGCAAGAAGCTACACAAGATCTGCCTTTGAACACACACTTCAGACGCGCCGTCTCTCCAACATGCACCTCCAGACGATCTAATGGATCTACAAACTGCAGAGGAGGTGCTGTAAACACAAAAACACAGGATCATAAACGAGACCTCCTTAATGTCTCAGTTATTTTGTCTAGAGACTCTAGACAACAAAAAGATTAGATGGAGACAAAAGGAAGGCTTTTGCTTCACTGATTTTAATATGTAGTTACAATAAAAATGCAAGAAAATAGGCCAATAAAAACTAATTTCTTCAAACCTTTAATTAATTACAATTATTTGTAATATATAATTTTATGTACATTTTTATATATTAATAAATAATCATAGTGTACATTAAAACTATTCTAGTTTACACAAAAAACATTACTTTTTCATTATATGAGAGTTTTTTTCCTTCTCTCATACAGTACAGATATTAAGAATTAGCTCTGGGATCACATTTACATTTATGCATTTGGCAGGTGCTTTTATCCAAAGCAATTTACTTTGCATTCAAGTTATCAGTTATTGCTTTTCCTAGGAATTGATCCCATGACCTTGGCATTGTCATCCTGCTCTGTTTGAGCTACAGGAAGGCTGTAGCATATTCTGTGTATGTGATAAATATGAAAGCAAACTGAAACGGCAATTATTCAAATCAACACACTGAGCTGAACTTGACCATCTAATGGTCTTTAAACAGACCTATTAATACAGACTGACCACAGATAGCAGTGTGTTTTACATGACAGATCAGATGACTGAAAGAAAACAACCAGCATTCAGTGCCTAAATGCCTTGCCCAATTACAAACTAGAAAAAGAAAATATGATAATATCTTAAAGTGATGTTGGGTGTTTTGATGCTTATAATCTGATAAATTCCTATTTTTTTATGTGTCAGTCTGATGAGTATGTAAGTTTATGTCTCAGTAAGCTATAAATACACACACAAAGGATTCAAATTATAACACGATTGGATGTTAAATGTTAGGTTTTTTAAAGAACTGTAGATTTTTCGAAAAATATTTCTTTGTGCAACAAGGATTACAGTATTTAAAGGGAATAAAGTCATTCCTAAGATAAACATTAGTCATCAAGACACAAAAGACTGCTTCCTGTTTTACTGTAGACAACACTAACAGACTCTGAAGGAGCCAGACAAACTGGAAGCTAAGATCAACGGAGTAAAACACAGATTGCTCGGAGAAAATGACCCCTTTTTGAAGCAGGTCACAGTGGTTATACTTTAACTCGCAGTTCTAGACAAAATGCATTAAAACCCTGGTGTTATTAGAATATAAAGTAGAGAAGGTGGGTCTGTGGGAGGCTGTGAATAACATGGCCTTCAATAAATGAGAATCGCTAGAAACAATCCAAAAAAAGTAACAGAAAATCTACAATTCAGCTATTAAGTTATAGTATGAAGGACAAGAACAAGTAAATCTTAAGGAGCTAAAAAAGAGCAAAAAGTAGAACTGAAAGTGCAAGACAGCCGTGATGATGGTCTTACCTGCACCTGAGCTGCTCCTTCTTTTGACAAGCACCTCTGTAAAAAGACACACAAATATGTAAAGAATCAGCTGTCGGTGTGGGTGCTTTTGTGTTAAAGAGCATGCAAGAGATAACATGAGCTTTGCCTATCATTTAAAGGAGGAGTGTGTGTCTCTAAAAAAAAATATTCAACAGATTAAAGAGGAAATGCTTAACATAAAACCATTAGTATGTAAATCGTTAAGGATTCTATTTGTACATTTTAATATTTTTGTACAGAGCTTATTCTATAATACATAAACTATGCATAATAATTACATGAAATAATTTTGAATAAAACAGTATTAGCCTATGACACCACCCTAATGACAGTGATATGGGAGCTTTAGAGAAACAGAAATGTTCTATGTATTAAATGACATTTCCTACGCTTAAATGTATGAGATTACTTCATGGGTAGGGCCATTGTTTGTGACATACCTCTCTTGAGTGTTGGAGAGCTTGTTACAGGACTTCCTGTCTGTGGTGACTGTGGGCCTTTAAAAACACTGATGTCATCTGTAAAGCTTTGAGATGAGTTTAAGACCCCGCTTAGCATGGCAGGAGTATGAGAGGAATTAGGATGAGACTGAGATGTGTTGGCAATATTGTTACGGATCCCAATGATTGTTTCATAGTCTGCGATTAATTCGGTTCATATGGTGTGGTTGCATGAGGAGCAAAGGGGAAGTAAATAATTAGATCAGAGAGAAAGAGAGAATGACATTAGACAAGGTAATTAACATTGATAACCCTTTCAGTTCACACATCTGTATATGAGACAAACCGAAACACCTACATCACAATGTAATTGGAGTGCATACTTGCCTCTCACACACACTGCTGCGCTGCTGGATGTTTTTCCTGCTGTGTTTTCGGCCACACATGTATAAGCCCCAGCATCCTCTGGGAGACATTCCCTAACTATCAAAGTCACCTCTCCTCCCACTAATGAGGATTTTCCAAACAGCACAGGCTCACCTGAAATGGTTGTGGTACAAATGGGAAGAAAGAGGGAGACAAAGGAAGAGAAGCAGAGACTTTGTTGCGTTAAAAAAAGACAAAATAAAAGGTTTAAAACTTTAAAATGATATTCAATTTTTTGTAACTGTGCATTTTAATTTTATTTAACAATTTACATTACAAACTACAGCAGTAGGAAGCTGCATTTAAAATCATAACATGAGTCATATATCTACAATGAAGAAAAATGATTCATTGAATTTACAAAATTCCTTTTAGGTAAGTGGTTGCAATCAAGTTATTTTAGGTATTTAAATAAACAAATTTAGTTGACTAACCTTCAACATTTCTTTTAAATGTAGATCAAATAAATTGCTTGCAACCACTTACCTTAACATTTTTTCACTTCATACTCAGACTCATGTTTCTAGCAGCAAAATCAATATATAGAAAAACTGAACTCACCGTTATGAAGCCAGGAAACACTTATTGGCTGGCTCCCTGTGATAGTCCCTTTCAGTGTGATGTCATTTCCTTCATCCACTATACAGTCCTCAACAGGCTCAGTGAAAAGTGGTGGATCCAGACCACTAGTATGACTGTGTTTACTACTCACTGGCTTGACAGAAGAAAGCAGAATGAGATTAGTCGTGTGTATTTATTATACTACAAGTATGTTTTTTGAATGGTGAATCATAGTATAGTGGGCAACAAAGTGCTGTTTTTATTTATAATGAGTCATTATTTTATTTATTAATCCGATTTATTCCAACACACTCATTCTTTAAGGTACTAAATAATTCTATGAATAGATTATTAAATTGGGTACTCAATGAATATATTTAAAACACTGATTCATCATCATCATCAATCATTTATTATCTCCATAAGGAGACATTTGTGTTAAGCAAATTAAGAGCACAAGACAAATTTGCTAAATTACCAAAAAAAAAAAAAAAAAACCTTAACTAAATGAGGAACACCAGTGCTATATGTTGCTTGGAGACTCTGTTGCTTCGTTCAGTAGGTTTTCATTGGGGAGCAAAAATATTCAAAATACTTGGCAATACTTTGTCTAAAATGTAAGTTTCACAATATTTCTTATTGAACTCTTGCATAAAAGCAGCATCACACATACAAGTGCGGTTGCAGTCCTGAGGGTGATATTGCTTAAATATAATACACTAAAGTCAATACACTTCCACTTCTCAGCTGTGTTCTGATCCAGCTGCACATTGTTCTCATGTTTTATGCATTGCTAATAATCATGTTATTGTGTTAAAACAATTGTAAAATTAGTAATGTTATTAATTTAAAACCTTAATATATGGGCATGGTCTTAATACCTTTTAAATCTTATGATTTTTGCAATGGCAAATAACATTCATATGGACTTGTGAATCATAGACTTGTATAGTGTTTAACAATAAGTTCACACAGGAAGAAACAAGGCTCATATAAATAAAGAGATGTGTTTGTAAAGAGCAGCTGTATGTTTTAACATCCTCACTATCACACTTTCTGTCTGGAAACAGAAGCACCATGTAAAAATGACAAAAAGCAACACTAATTATAATGAGAGATTTAAACAATTATTATAACAAACAACGTACGTAAGAAAAGTGAATTGTGACTCAAAAAAAGTGGATTGAAATCAGACAACAGGCTTGAGCTAAACAGTGATCTCATCTGATACTCTAACAAACCTGTTTCTGTTTTAAAATACTGCCACTTACCTTTCATTCAGGGCTGTGGGCGGAGCCTTGTATAATACAGTTGCCCTCTCTTAAGCATTTGTGCTTAGTAACTTTAAAATGCCACAGGCCTCTTTTGTATTTTGTATTTGTGATACTGCCTCGTGTACACATAATTGATGTGGTCCCCTTAATCTCATTCAGCTAAGAGACACATGACATGTCATTCCAGTCCTCTTTGCTTTATTAACATCACTGGACCAAACACTTTTGTTCTCACTGACCTGGTAGATCACATGACCTGCTGTCTTTTCCCCTGGCCTAATGTAACCATGTAATCCTTGTTTGTCCATGCAAACAAGTTTTTTTTTTTTTTTTTTTTCCCTTCTGGTTGTTCTGGCAACTCGCTGCATTGTAAAAATAAAATGGTGACTCCAGTTCTATGAAGAACAAACTGAAATGTTGAAGTTTTAGTGTTTGTACTTCAGCTGTCTTGTATCTGGAGATAAGATCTAAGAAATGAAAGGAAGGAACTGCAGTGTTGCAAGTGTACAGTTAGAGTAGAGCACTGCCATCAAACATACATGTCCCCCACAAACCAGTGCAGAAAACAAAACAAAATCCTGCTGTTCAAATTAGCAAGGAAGGAATTTCCTGCCAATAGTGACCTCTTGCCCGGTCAGTAATTTGCATCCTGAGACAGATAAGATACAGTGGGGTTCCAAAGTCTGAGACCACTTTAAAAATGTGTGATGTTTTTCCCATTTAAACTTGAAGATGCACAGAAACTTTGGTTTTAGGAAACTTTTCCTGTTAAACAAAGTAAATGTAAAATGAAGAAGAAAAAGAAAATGGTTAACCTAAATGTGCTTCATGTCGCAACAACAAACATTTGTCTGGGCACCTTAGAAAACTTTCAAGGGGACTGCAGGATAACTTTAAATTCAAATTAAAGTTACATAAAAATGATCTACGTTCTAATTATCTTCTGCGTTCTTAGAAAAATTTGACCCTAATCCTAAAGTAATAAAAGAAAACGTAAAATCATAAAAACCTTTTTTTATTACTCCTCTCAACAACTGTTGAACTTTGTTTTTAATTTAATACACATTTCCTGAAACTTCTGCAGTCACAATAATATTTCTGGTTAATGAATTCCCTATTTCTGTTAATACATCAACTTGAGATCAAAATGGCTTTGTCATATCTACAGCAGAACACACCAGAAACAAAATATTATAGTTTATATGAGATGCTTTTAAATAATGTTTTGCACAACTGCACAATTAAATGAAAAAGGTTGAGAATCCCTCGATTAGATCAAGTACGAATAGATCTGTGAGGTTTCAAAAAATAAAAATAGAAGCATTTCTGACCCTAAAATATCAGATATCAGCCTGATAGTAAAAAAACAAATTCATTCAGGCATATCATATGGTGCAAAAAAAAACAAAACACAGGGAAGTCAAACATGAAAATGTTCAGGTTTTTTCCATCTAAATCTGTCTGAATGCAGTTGCACAGTGAACTCCTCCACCACTTGATTATTATCCAAATGCAGTGAAAGTGAAAACAAAGTGCCTGTCATTCTGTGATGTCTGCTGCACGAACACTGATTATTAACCATGACAGCTCTTGAGAGGGCTTATTTCAAGAACAATGCTTCCTGCAAAAATCACGTATTAAACCACAAGTACAGACCACTTTAACCTCAACATGTTTGTTCAGACAAGAATCCAACCATCTTGCATATACAAACACAAATAGGCTCTCTCAAGTATGCAAATACTGACAGACACACTCACTCACTCACTCACAAACACCTGTGTTTAGCTGCAAGAAATGTCCAGACTTGCCTGCATTGGAAGTCTCTCCAGGCTTCTTGATGGCTGTGGTGATTGTGGGGATCTGTGCGGTTTGGGACACTTGTCCGTTGGCCCCTTTTGGCTGGGAGCTTGACAGTTGTATCCTGAATGTGGACACATAACGTGTCTTCCCATCAGCAATACTCATTTCTCCTATGGGTACATACCAGTTTCATAAAATCCAAGTCATTTCCCAGCGTTCTTATCAGGTGGCTAGTATTTTCCTGTGTCTCGAGAGTCTCTGCTATGCACACATGTCCTCTGTCCTGAACTGTTCTCTGCGTCTCTTTAGTTTCTGGCTCCTCCCTGTGACTGAAGCCTCATTCAGTCGGTCTGCAGATCACTGTCCTCTTGCTGGGTTTGACTAAGCGCCTTGTCACAAACCCCACCCGCAACTATCACAACGTTTCACCATCTTTAACACGGTTTCTTTTCACACGTACTGTGACTGTTGTAAAAGAGAAAGAGAAATGGTGATAAAAGAGAGCCAGTGTGTGCTATATTTACTAGTACTTCTGAAAAGTAAACTATTGTGTGTCATGTCAGTGATGTTTATTTGAAAGTTTTTGTGAAAAGGGGGACAAAGATACACAAGTAACAGATTAGAAACTGATTCAAAGGTCAAAGGCATTCCCCATTCCTTTTCCCTCTGTAATTGCTGTCACATTATCAGCTGAACTTTGGTTTTCTGTTTGTTTACCATAAAAGAAATAAAAATCTCACTGGTCTCACTGAGCCCGCAAGTTTAAGTACAATTAAGATGAAAAAATTTAGGGTTCATAAGTTAAAAAATGTTTTTGCCAGCCATTTCATAGGCTCACCAAGAATGCATTGATTTAATTAAAAATACCATAAAAATTAAAAAAATTTATTACACTTTTAAATAATCGTTTTCTATTTTGACATATTTACAAATGTATTTTTTTCCTGTGATGGCAAAGCTGAATTTTCAGCAGTGTCAAATACTCCTTCAGGAGTCATTGTAAAATCAACAAACATGTCATCAATGTTAAAAACAGTTGTGCTGCTTAATGTCTTTGAAGAATCCATGATACTTTTTTTTTTAAAAGAAAGTTTAAAAGAACTTAATTTATTTGAAAAAAATAAAAAAAAGTTTATTTGAAAAGTTAAATCCTTTGGAAACCTAAATGTCTTTACTGTCACTTGGTAAATTAATTGCTTAAGAACAAATACAGAAAAAATACTTTTATTTGACTGCTCTGGAGGTAGTATCGTTTATGCATGTCATCTATTATGACAACTCTGAAGATTTTAGCATGGTAATGGATATGAAAATATGTATTTGGTCTTGGAGAAATAGATCTGCTATATACTGCTGCTGTTGCTGTTGGTTATTGCTGTTGTTGTACAGGTAGAGTACTGTTGCTGCTGCTGCAGAGCAAGTACAGACCTTGATACTGCCAATGCATACACAGTGCTGTGAGTATTTAAGACATACTGCTGCACAAATAGCATATATAATAATTTGTAGCAGATCTTTGCAGGTGGAGCTGGGGAGGTGGAGGGCTTCAGAGGAACTCAAAAAAAAAAACTCTGTGAGCTTCTCTAGTGTGTGCTAACTAGTAGGATTGTGTAACGTATTGTGTATTGTGTATTGTACGGTTCATGGTCATTTGCCAAATCAAAGTGATCATCCTTATCCCCTTCTTAGTGGAGTCATTATTTAGTAGTTTGGAATGCACTTGTCAAAGGGAGCTGACAGTTATGTTTCCAAACAGGCAACTTAAGACAGTTTGAACTTATGGTGTTTGTTGGGTCGATGTGAAGTAGCCATTAGGCCAGAGAATCAAAAGATCCTAAGCAGTGATGTGCCAGCATTTGAACTGGATGCACACCAAATATTTTTAAGGAGTGTAATGAACAAAAATCATTGTGAAAATCACATAGGTAAACTGAACAAAACTCCTGTTCTCATCTTTGTGTGTGTGCAGTGATGTGTGTAATGAGGAGCTGTTTGCTTTGGACATTGAAACCCAAACATCCCACTGAAGTCCTTGAACGTGTGAACAGACTCAGACTCGTTTGGAATCAATAATACTGAACAACTGAGTCTAAAACACATACATGTTTGCTAAAAGCTAGTGGAAGTCCCCTGTTTTTGCTTTTTTGCTAGCGAGTGAAGTGATCCGTTAACTGTTTGAGGAGGTAGTGCACAATCAAGCCATCAAAGGTCTGTTAATGTTCTTATGGCTGGAATGTAGACAGGAAGATCCTGGAAAACACTCCATGAATAACTGGAAACAAAAAACAAAGCATCTGACAAATAAATATTTGACCCCTAAGTCACACATGGTGGATTTCCTTTACATTCAAAATGTAGTAAAGTGACAGCACTTTCTGCTTCAAAAGTAAATGGAAGTACGATTAATTCGATAATAATTATTATTATTACTATTATCATTATTTATACTACTACTACTATTTCCAGTTATAATAATCATCTGGAAACATGGAAGCAATGTTAGTGCTTGCAGACATAATTTATTATTGGACCAGAAATCACTATTGAGTGTTTTGTGAAATTTGTTGCCATAAACAATAGATATAACAGTGTCAGAACCTTTTAACCTTTCTGTTCCTCTGAATTTAAAAAAAGACTGAGATTGTTGCACACTCTAGTGGAAAGAATGAGCAATGTCTGATATAAAATATTTGACAGTGTGTGCTCTGACAGTATTTTTTAAGACCTGCGTGAATGAAAGTTGAAGTAACTCTGATGTGGTTGTTTAGTGATCTGACACACACCTGTGTGCTCCCATAATGTCATGAGCATCATTGTCTCTCCCATAGCTTTTATTGACTTTCCGGGTGTATATGGGCTGAAAACCGGCTCATGCTTGGATAGAGAGGTATAGACAGTGTAAATAAATAAGGATGAATGAAACAAATATATCAGAATCCATTCATGACCGAACAACACAACACTTTTGATGATTAATGACTCTGAAGGCCGTATGAAAATGGTGACGTGACATGCAGTCATTGTATTGAAGCAGATCTGTGTAGATCTAGTCAGTGATTTATTGTGGCTTATTTCGTTTGTGCATTTAGTTGTATTTTCATGTGTTTTCTCAGACTCTGGCTAAAATACAAAGTGCTGTAATTCTCCACAGCTGTCAGCCTGCGCTGAAAATGCTGCTTTTGAAGTTTCAACACTTCAGTGACATATTCAACACAAAGCAATGTTGTATATTTACTTGTACTGTTTCCTGTGGTATATGGAATCCAGTACACAAAGATTTCCTGTTTGATCATTTTGATGTTGCTTTGATTTTCTTTATATGGGTGGTTAAGACATGAAACACTTCTGGAAAATTAACATGCTCTAATAAACTCCATACAAGACTATTTCAAACAGCATTTATTTAAACAGCATGATATTTTTATAGCTATTTTGAGTACTTATATTTTTAAGAAAAATCTAAAAGATTTTTAAGTTTTGGCAAATGGCAAAACCATTAAACTAATAAAGAAAAAACTTATTTCAGTTTAATTCTGTTTTTCTTTTTTTTTTTCTTCTTTTTTTTTTTTTAACCTGATTAATAGCAAATGTTAAATAACTTGCTGAGACATAATAAGGTTTGCAGTCTTAGTAATATTTATAGTTTTATTTTTTATTTTATCAATATTTTAACATTTTCATTTACATTTTGTTAAGGAATCTATGTGCTTTTGTCATTAATTGTTCTTTTTTATATTACCTTTTAAGTTTAATGTGTTTTTATTTCTGTTTTAGTTTTTACAATTATTAATTCAGTAGCCAAGGCAAATTTTCTAATGTCATTAAATTATTATTAAACCTTTTGTTTTATGTTTATATTTTACATTTCATTTCATCTTTATTTAATTGAACAAACTTTTTTGTATAGTTTGAGTTAAAAATCACAGCTGTTTTGGGGTATGGTGCCTCTTTAGACTTAAGAAAGTGATAAAGATATTAACCGTGGCCAGCAGATGGCAGTGTTTCTATGTTAGCTCTACTGTAAGTACAGTAAGCAGAAGCTTCATATCATTTTACATGTTTGCTACAGTTGTTTCATGGATGTCTTCAGGCGGCTGCATGGATTTTTTCCCCCCTGTGCTTACTTTCCTGTTACACAAACATGCTTTTTCTTTATCTTTCTCCCTCTTCTACTTGTAACTTCTTGTCTTTGAGTTCATGCTTTTCCTCTAACTATAGCATGAGCTCTTATATGATCAAGCAGTCTGACTGAAATAGTTTTCAGAGATCTGAGAGTAGAGACTCATACTGTAATGCTGTGTGTGTGAGACTAACTCTTACCTCCAATCTGGGGCCTCTCTCTGGGCAGGTCCCAGATGGAAGTGATTACTCTGGGAGGGAGAAATTACAGAGCAAATGTACAGCCCATCAACTTTACACACACACATACACACAGACATACAGACGACAAAGGCAAAAGCGGCAAAACTCCCCCTCACTCTCTCTTTCTCTGAGTCGAACTCGCACACGGCTCTCGCTGCCGTCATTTTGCCTCCAGCGGTACATTTCCACTCAGCTCTCTGTCGGGACAACGCCACTATATGCTAGCCACCTTGTCTCTCCTCCTATGCTCTCAGAGAGCATGTGTGGGTGGGAATGGGATTGTAAATTCCTAAGGATGAGCCATTTTAAAGGCCTCTATTAAAGCCCTGACGCAAAGCGACTCGCCTGTCGGGAGCCAGAGCCGTAACTCATTACCTGAGGAGAGGGTGATAGGATTCACATTTCAGCTCCACCCTGAGCCCAAACCTCCGCCCCGGCCCCCGGGTCAGCCCACGCCAAGCTACAGGCCGCATATCCACAATGCAACACAGTCATGTCACAGAGAAAATTTCATACAAATACAGGCACTTCACACCAAACTGCCATCCAGCTTTCACAGCTAACTATCACTGTTTGTGCAAAAGTGCATGATTACCGCAACTTGACCAATGAAACAACAAACATTTCTAGAGGCACCTTCCAGAAAACGGCATTTGTGCATATTAGCATACTAACATTAAATTCTCTATTTTTGAAGCGATAGTTCATTCATATGGAAATTCTGTCATCGTTTATTTATTCTCATCCTCATTCCAAACCTGTATGACTTGCCTTCTTCTGCAGAAGATTATTTAATGAATGTTTTGACTGTTGTTTGTTTTTTTGCAAAACCACATTGGCCCTTTTGACTATCATTGTACAGACAAATAGAACAATGAGACATTTATAATGATAACCTCTTTCGGGATTTGCAGAAGAAAGAAGTCATGAAGGTTTGGAATGACATGAGGGTGAGTGTATGATGTCATTTTTGGATGGACTATCCCTTTAACAAGTCAAAAACTTTATTTTTGTCTTTCATTTCTATTTTTAGATTAATGCGTTGTGCAAAACCAACATAAAATGAATCACTTAAAATGTTTCTGTCAGTTCTAAAACAAATTCTAAAACTATGACTTGTTGATCATACTTAAAAAAAAATTAAGGCATCAACTGAACTGAAGTTTTCCAGTTAAAATAGATGATTTTTATTTGTGTTGATTTACTTGAGTTATGAAGTTGATATGGGATGAAATAATAAATACAGTCATGCAATTTTTGTGACCAACGGTCATTTCTACACATTTGGCATCCGGGACTGAATCATCCGCTGTAATCTCTCAATCTCTGTTCCGGTCCATCTCAATTTGTTGCCAGTGCTGATCTTTAGCTCCCAAACATGCACGCTCACACAGAAGGCCATCATTATCCTCTCTGGGTGTCCTGCTCTGTAAATAGCCATCACACACAGGCACACAGTCATAACACAGCTGTCGTCACTTTTCTGAACAGCAGCTGGTAGCAGAAGTTGTTGTTGCCACACACACACACACACACACATATATACACTTCTCAATTCTTCCCTTTGGCAAATCCACCCACACACCCAGGCTTACTTTAAGAAAAAGACAAATATGCATGCATAGATGCAAGCTAGCACACATGCACTAGACACATACAGATATCATTTCTAGAATTTTTCAAAACTGGAAATCACTGAAATTCGTATGTTAAGATTATATATATGTTATATGGAAATCGTATATTTTTGAGGATTCTTTGATGATAGTTCAAATAACAGCGTTCATTTGAAAAATAAATATTTGAAACAATATAGTTATCATTACTGTCGCTTTTAATCTGTTTAATGTATTATTGATGTAAAAAAGTAGTAACTTCTTTTAATACATCTTTCTTTTCCTTTTTTTTAGGACCTTTTTAGGACCCCCAAAAGAAGACGTGGTCACACTGAAATACTGATCAGTGATGTCTGTCTCTCTGTGTCACAGACGCCTCAACAGCTCCATTTCTACACAGGAAGTAATTCTCACAGAGGAAGGTGAAAGCAGGAAAACAAACTTCTTCCTGTTTGTGGAAAGATGGAGGGATGCTGATAGAAGATCAGTAAAGTGGTTAGTGGCTAGGAAACAATACTGGACTTTCACCACATGCCTTCATACACTGACATATTTAAAGAAATAAAGATTCTTGAACAGACAACATAGTTTTTTAAAATGTCTTGTAAAATCTAAACTTACTATGCATCTGTGTGTGTGTGTGTGTGTGTGTGATATAATCAGTAGGTGATCTGATGGTTAGCATTCCTCTGCCCACTATTTCGCCTGTCCCTTCATGTCCCAGTGGAGGAGATAAAGGCTATTTAATTCAACAAGCATAAAAAAGAGTGAACACACACACACACACACATCAGAAGATCTAAACCCAACATAGTTTTTTCTCTCTAATAAGCTGATAAATGTTAGTTTTGTCTAGCTTGTCCTTTGTTATGTCTGCTCTCACATTTAGCATGCATCATAGCATAACATGTTTAAAAATCTGCATTCTCAAACCTGTTAAAGTTCTGAGAAAAAGCTTTGATCTGCGTGTGTGTTTTTTTTTTACAGAAGCTGTGAGTGAAGACAGTGGATGTCTGGAAAGAGTGAAGATCAGTATTAACACTAAGCTAAAGCTTCTACTTTGGCAAACTATCAACATTTGTAACACATGCCAACAGCATGGAGCCAATCCACTCGCTATTCCTCCAACAGGAAGAACTAAAGAACACCAAATATCACTATGATGAGAATTCAGCTTTAAAGTCCATGTCTTTTTTGCTTTGATGTCATTATATAGATACTCCATAAGTTTAAGATATGTCTATAAAATTTGAATTTATTTTATTTTCTTAATCTGGTATCATTCTGAACTCAAGTTAACCAACTGGTAAAGTTAATAAAAACATTTATTAATACATTATTAAAATCAAAAGTAACATTAAAAATATGTATAAAGGTAATGGCATTTTCATCATTTATTAATCCATTGTTAAATTTAAAGTTGTATCTGGTAATATTTTATGGACTCAAGCTAACATGAAGAATGAACAGTTGTATTTCTATCAACAACAAAGTAAGCGCTGATGTTTTCATTATTGGCCTGAAGGTTAAAGTCTATATGTTCTGTTCAAAAGTCTTCTGTTCTCCACATGATTTTTGTTTATCCTGGACAAAATATACAGTGGGAAAAGAGCTCATTCCAGGATTGCGGAACTTTCCACATTATCATCTCAACCGATCGCACAAACCCATCATGGAAAGCACACTTTACCCTCCACTCCAGCAGCCCTATCCAACTTTTTATTGCTCCATTGTTTCTTTGTTGCATTTGTGCCTTCCTCCACCTCCTTCTTTGGTAGGAAAGGCAAACAGGGATTGTCATCAAGTTGAACCATACTCAAAAATCAAGCCCCTAGGCAAGTCAGCCATCACACACACACACACACACACAGGATATAAGCTGTCACTGAGCCAGCCAAACTCATAGAGTGCAGCTCTATACTTGGCCACTGGCTCACTGCATTCCCTACTTTCATCTGAGCAAGAGAGAGGGGAAGAGAGAATTGGGAGTGGACTGCAATTTGAAGGAAGCTAAGAATATAATAATACAATCAAAAAGACACACAGGGATTCATTATTTTCTGTCCACACCAACACATTACCATTTTATATCTGTGTCCAATGTCATAAGACACACTTATATCACCTGTAACTAATCTGGTACATGTGCTGTATCTAACCTACATCTCTCTCGTCTCCCCTGAGGGATCAAGGCATCTGCCACAAGAAGAATGAAAGTGATGACAGACTCTGCAGGAGTATCTTTAGAGAGACATGAATACCTTCTGCACAGATTCGAAAGCACGGTTGAGCTGTCAACAGTATAACAGCTATCTCAGAGATTTTCTGAGAAGTCAGCAAAAAAAAAAAAGAAAAAAAAAAGTATGATTTAGAGGAGGCTAAAAGTTTTATTGAGGCGAGTTTAGCATTGCATGTTCTTACTCATAGAGACTTTGATGAAAGATATATATGTATAATTAATGCTGATTATCAAATTTAAGAGAAAAGGCATTAATATTACATTTTGCATTTTTTTATGAAAGATGCTAGAGTTTGAAACAGTAAAAAAGTTAACTTACAAAAAAGGTAACATCTAAATTATTCAAATTAGAGAAATATTTAGCATCACTAAATCAACCTAAATACATAAAATAAGGTTGCATAAATTTATTATTTAAGAGGTCAGTTCACCCCAAAATTTTAATCCTGTCATCATTTACTCCCTCAAGTTTTTTTGAAGACTATAAGTTTATTTTTTCTGTTGAACACAAAAAAATAGTATAAAATGGTCTCCACTGACTTGCATAGTATTTTGTTTGCATATCATGGAAGTCACTGTGGACCATCAAATGTTTGGTTATCCATATTCTCCTTCTTTTGTGCTCAACAGAATAAAGAAACTCATACAGCATTGGAATAAACTGAGGGTGAATAAATGAACAACTTTTACATTTTTGGATTCCTATTAAGACAACAATTGCATGTTATTTTTTAAAATGCAGTGGGCTAAGAAATATAAACTTATTTAAAATATATATTTTTCACCATATAAATTAAGTTAAAGCAATGAAAAAGTACACAATTTTTTCCTGTCTTGGATATTTTTACTGGTTAAAAAAAAAACTTCTTGAAAGTTTTGGGTGGATCAACTTTCATTTCCCTTCATCTGTGTCATGACATCATCTCCAGGAGAGTTGAATTACTAGTCTATATCTTTCGGGGGATTCCAGTGTTGCGAGTGTGTGTGCACTGTATGAGCATTTGCGCTTGACTACATGTTTGGAGAGATTATTCTGAAGGAGAGGACATATCATTTTACTGTTAACACTCATAAACATACATACCTACACACAACATTTTCCATTAACAGGTTTCTAGTTCTCCATCGTACTATTTGAGGTATCTGTGTCCTCCATCAGCTTGGCTAGCAGGATTATGTGTGTGTATTTAACAGATGTAATGGAGAGCGTGTATGTGCAGAGCAGCGGTTCTCAGCTGGTGGGCTGTGACTAAACATGGTTTATGCTGACTACATTGTGTTTTGTGCGGTGAATTGTTAGCCGCATTTCAGGGGTGATATAAATAAATGTTAAAGATTGATTTTTAGGACACTTTTGTTATTCTTATGCTTCTTATACATCAAACAATTTAGGTTTGGTCACCATTTGAAGTCCACTGTAGATTCTGATGCAAAACCAGCTAAGAATCACTGATGTAAAGTACATTTTGTTGAAGACACCAAAGGGTTGTGAAACATGCCAGCCAAATGCTTGTCTGAATGCACCAAAATAGAAAAAAAAAATGAAAATGAAAAATCACCTCCGCTACCGGCATTATATACATCCTGAGTGTGGACTGTATGTACAGTACAGTACCATAATGGCTATTTATTCATTCAGAACACAGATGATTAGATGATAATGTAGAAAGAAGAAAATGTATTTGCAGTTATTTTGGGATTCATTGGATTTTCAGGCTTAAGCACTTGTACCTTCTCAGCTGATGTGATTTACAACTTATACTTAGCTGCTTTAGTAAGCAAGCGTCTGCTGAGAACATGACTATAAAGCTCAATGAGAAACTGCATTTAATAATATTTGAAACAGCATTTTTTTTCTCTTTGAAAATAAATACTTTTATTTAGTTTGGATGTATTAAATGAATGTAAAAAGACTTAGATTGGAAATAAATGCTGTTCTTTTCAACGTATTGAATCAGAAAAAAATATCATGCTTACACAAAAATATTAAGCAACATTAGGAAATGTTTTTTGAGCATCAAATTAGCATATTTTTTTCAGAAGGATCATGTGACATTGAAGACTGAACTAAGGGCTGCTGACAATTTAGCTTTGCCATCACAGGAACAAATTTTCAAATATTTGATCAATTATAATACTCTATATTATTATAATTATTATACTGTACTTCAAATAAATAAATCTAGCTTTGGTAAGCATAACAAACCTCTCTAATAAACATTAAACATTTTATCAAAATTTTATATACGCTTTCCCGAATACGTTGACTTAAATGTTAAACACAGAATCTTGGCTCATTGACATTTTTATGTATAAATTCTAGGGTTTACAAAGCGGTGAAAATAAAAACAGGGTATGAAGTACACACACGGAAAGTGTTGCATGTTAAATGAGCAAGATTTGGCATAAAGGGGAAAGGCAAACATTGTATGAAATTGGCTGCCCAGGGGCATGCATTAGATTAGAAACCTGAGCTCACAAACATACACTCACAGGCCAAAGCAAGAAAGAAATGAAAATCAATCAGCCGTACATGGATTCAAACAAAGTTAGTGGAATAAAAACCTGCACCTTAAAAAAAAATTATGTTTTGCACTGATCACTAACAGACTACTCCAACATTTCAGTAAAGCAGGCTGGTTTGTGACAAGCACACACACACACACACACACACACAATCATTTCATCATGTGCTTTCCATTTTTTCCCTGCATGGCTCAGCTCTCAGGACCATGCGAGAACCATTTGCTCCTCAACGGCTGCCTGTTTCACACTACAATCAAAAGAAAAAAAATGCAGCACACTCTCTCTCTGACTCACATACAACCACTCCAAACTCTGAGCTTAGGATAGAGTTTGTGGAAAAAAGAGTCTTAAGATCTGGTAGAAACATAAAGAATGGTCAATTACAGACATATGGACATGAATTATTATTATAAACAATCAATCCAAAAATTAAAATTCTGTCATCGTTACTCTCCCCCATGTTTTTCCACACCTATGACTTTCAATCTGTGGAACACACATACAAAAATAGACATTTTCAAGAAATATTTGTTTTAGCCAGTTAAAAACAACCGTTTATTGGCCACTTCAGTGGCTTTAAGGACAAAAATAGTTTTCTAAAAAAATATTCTTTATCTTCCACAAGAAAAAGCTCATGTTTGAAACAACATGAGGGTGAGCAAATGTTTATTTTTAGGTGAATTGCTCCTTTAAATCCACAACTTCTGAAGTAAATAAAGTTTAAATAGAATAGGAGTATTATTTACAACAACTTTAATTTGAAACAGAGCAAACATGAGTACAGAAGATATGAAAGAGAGACTAGTGGCTACAAATTCTAGATACTACAGAGTACCAAATTTTGAAACAAAAACGTAGACTTGCTTAAATACAAATATATAATAATGTTCAAATACAGATTTTTACAAATATTATGTACAATGTTTTAATTACATTTAACACAACTGCCTGCTGCCATATATTAGATAGCAAGCTTTCCGGCTCTCCTCCCCCCGTGGCTCTCATTGCTCTGTCGTTTGTTGAATTCCCAGCTGGTATCTCACTTTCCAAGTTGAGTTTTTATGGCCAGCAGCTTATGAGAAAAAACAGGGGGGGGGGGACATTTCTGCACTTGGTATCAAATTGGCCATGTTTGTTTGGGGAAGTCAAGTGGTTTACGTCCCATTTCTATTTCCACTTGAAAGTCTCCACCAGTAAAAATAAGTGTAACCGCTTTTTCAAAATACTGACAATCGAAGGCACTTTAGTATGTTTTTGCAGTTCTAAAATCATTATCGCATGAAAATGTGGACCCCGATGTCCTGTTTCAGACAGTGGTCTCCCCTTGTCCGCTACTGGTCAACCGCGTGTAGAACTTCCTCCAAGAGTGCAGCGTCTTCCCCGACCAGATCCAGAACCCTGAAGTGATCCCTACAATGAGAGTCATGAGGTACTTGATCATGAAGACGGTGAAGTCTGGGGTCATGTGAGGAGCGGGTTGCATGGGGCAGGGGATGGCCAGGCTCTTACAGTTCGTACTGATCCAGCTCTGCTCCCAGTGCTGCCTGAAGGCCTGCTCATAAAAAAAGCAAGCGATGACGATGGTGGCCGGGACGGTGTAGAGAACCGAAAACACACCGATGCGGACCATCAAGCGCTCCAGCTTCTCAGTCTTGGTGCCGTCGTGCTTCATGATGGTGCGGATTCGAAACAGGGACACGAAGCCGGCGAGCAGGAACGAGGTGCCAATGAAGAGGTAGATGAAGAGAGGGGCCAACACGAAGCCCCTCAAGGGGTCCAGATTGTTCAGGCCCACAAAGCAGACGCCACTTAACACGTCTCCATCGATTTGCCCCATGGCCAGGATGCTAATAGTCTTTACAGCCGGAACGGCCCAGGCAGCCAGGTGAAAGTACTGGGAATTGGCTTCAATAGCCTCATGGCCCCATTTCATACCAGCCGCCAGGAACCAAGTGAGAGACAGGATGACCCACCAAATCGAAGACGCCATACTGAAGAAATACAACATCATGAACAGAATCGTGCACCCTTCTTTCTTTGTACCTTGCACAATGGTTTTATAGCTGTCAGGAAAAAAGCTCTCGTTGCACACTACTTTGTCCCCGAGAAAGTAACCAGCGATATACGCAATGGAAACCATGGTATAGCAGCCGGACAAGAAAATAATCGGACGTTCTGGGTATTTGAAACGCTGCATGTCCACTAAATACGTGGTTACGGTGAATAACGTGGATGCACAGCAGAGAGAGGACCAGATGAGGATCCAAATCCGGGCAAACTCGATCTCCTGGTCCGTGAAGAACATATAAGTCCCATGTGTTCTGGAGGACTCGCATGGAGCGCCGCAGTCCAGCTCACCCAGGAACTTATAACTGAGGTAGGAAGGCACTTTGAGCATTGACGGGCAGCGGAAGGGCTTATCCGGCGAGGAGTACAGCTGAATGCCGGGCGTTCCTGGAACGGGCATGTGAACGGGCGACACTGTAGCCACGGAGTCGTTCTGGCCCACACAGATGTGACCGTCTCCCAGCACTGGGAAATGTTCACATCTCAGACGCTCTGGCCACTGGAAGCCAAACTTGTTCATGAGGGCCTCGCAGCCGTGCTTTGCCCTCTCGCAAATGGAGCGGCACGGCGGGATGGCTTTCTCCAGAACCGTGCACACTGGCGCATACATGGAGCACAGGAAGAACTTGAGTTCAGCAGAGCACTGTACCTTGACCAGCGGGTAAAACTGGTGGACCTCCAGCCCTGCATCCTCTTGGTTGTAGTGTCCGACCAGATTTGGCATTATGGTTTGGTTGTAAGCGATGTCCGTGCACAGGGGGATGGTTATGGGCTGACAGAAGCCGTGGTCGGGAACGGCTATCCCACTATCTCCTTGATACTGTCCAGACGCCACGAAACAGCAGGGCAACGTCAGTGCCAAAAGCAGACACAAACTTCCACTCGCCTGCATTGTCCCGGAAAGTTCCGCCTAACTTTCACTGAACACAACAGGAGTCCGCAAACTACGCTTTTGGCGACATGCTATTTGCTAATCGAAAACAAAAAGTCTCGCGAGCTAGTGTAAATCGCATACTTTGTGATGAATATCTGTTGCGCGCAGGAGCGACTGCCTGACTTTTCCCCCTTTGTCCGTCAGACTGTTTCAAGTTCCCCCTGGGCTGCCTCTCGCTGACTTTGAAGGGAGTATGAGAAGGAGGAGGGATTTCGGGGGTCTTGAAACAGATTTCTCTACCCTAAACCCCCATCACAAGGTCTTCAGACCAATTGAATCGTTGAAGACCCATATCAACACCATATGCCATTAGTCATCTGAAAACATAGAGCATTTAAAAAAAAAAAAAACTTTTTATTCGAGAGAGAAGTTATAATATGATAGAATGAGGGAACCTGATTTTGCAAATTCTGTTTTCTGAAAAACAAAACAAACACGTCTTATACAAATATAAGATATCTATCTATCTATCTATCTATCTATCTATCTATCTATCTATCATCTATTTGTCTGTCTATCTATTAGATGGATAGTGGGGACATCTTGTGGCTGTAGGTTGTTAGTAACATTCATCCCATGTAATCTTTCTTTTACGTTTTAAATTAAAATATATCACATTTAAAGTAGTGACAGCCGTTCAGACTGAATTGACAGGACAGAATAGAAGACAAGGCTAATTAAGAAAGAAATGTTTAGAAGCAGAGCAAAAAAGTAATGAACAACTGTTGGGAAATTAATTACTGTTTACACAAAAAGCCTTGTCACACCATTTCTGAAATCTGACACCAGAATCACACAAATCTGCAAAATCATGCAGTAATTCTCGGCCTTTGACTCTGCTTTCAGTTTAACAAAACATCTTCTTTTCAAAACACAACACACAATTATCTATGTAACACAAAAATCTAACAGGAATTAATATTATGGCAAAGGTTTTTTTTTAAGTTTGAGATTATATTTTGAATGCAGTGCTTCATTTTGCAAGAGATGTGAGGCATTTAGCAAAGTTTTTAAAGTGTAACGTTGAAAAACTGTCTATAACTAACTATATATATATATATATATATATATATATATATATATATAATTCAGAAGAATTATTGAACATTGCAAAAATATTAAAGTAAATCCAAACACACAGAATATAAGAGCAATCTTAAATTGTAGAACAGTTTTTAAGAGTATAAAAATAAATAAATAAATAAATTAAACAAAATAATTAAAATAAATAAAATCCCCGTGCCTAAAACGCATGTGATTTCATTTCTTCTGGAAATGTTCCTTTTTAAAAATTAATTTGAGGAAATTATATTCTTCCGTTACTAAGCCTGACTACATCACCCCTCGCGACCATTTGATGGATTCTGATTGGCTAATTGAAGCGGTTTAGCCAATAGGAATGTGGCTCGAGACGGCCAGCTCTTCGCTTCGCGGTTAACTTCTTGCAGTCGTAAGGAGACAAGGGCGAGGTCGAGAGCTTATAAATTTAAGGGAAAGACATTTGTCGTCTTTAATTTATTTTCATAGTAAATCAATTGACTAATTTGAACTATCGTGAATATTACATATTTATAATTTATATCGCTAATAATTTATAGTGAGAGGCCCTCTGCTTGCAAAGTTCATTGTCAATGGAGGTAAGAGCTAATTCTGAGGAAAATCTTCTGACCAACAGTTAGTGCACTTGTTCTGTCTGCTTGTAAAGTTAACAACATGATACAGATTACCAGGTGTACACCGTGACTGAGTGAAATATTAATTGACGTTAGCGTAGTTAGTTAAAGTGCAGTGATATCGACTCATGTTTAACTAATACAGGTGAAGTCAGATATGTCGTATCACCAGACAAAAGAAAATCCCCACAAGGCCTCATTTGACTGGATGTAAAACCCATGTGTTTTTTGTCATGTCATTATTGTCCATGGTCATACAGTATAATTTTTACTCTTTTACTTTAAGGTTAATAATGCAGCGAAAAGCAAAATCAATGTGGATACAAATGGAGCAAGAACAGGCTTTGATCGATTTCATAATTCAGGACCTGACTCCTTCTTTTCCACAAACAAGCCTCAGGTGAGAAAGGCCTCTTCAGATTGTGGCTTTACTGCATATGGGAGTTTAAAAAGACAGTTAGTGTATAGATTTGCCAATTTAATTTCCTTGTATGTTTGAATTTATAGTAATTGGAACTAAAGTTACTATCTAACGTTACTATTCAGAGAAAATGTCAGATGTCTGTGGGTCTTTCCAAATGTAAAAGATGTGAAGTGTGGTGTGTTGATATGGTTTGCAGAATACATTTTATATGAATTGGAATATTTCAATAGATATTAGAACTTGGCAGGATTTGTAATAACAGACTAATTAAATCACATGTTTTTTTTGGTGTTCATTTTGCTTACTTTTACACCCGCAATAATTTTTTTAAATGTATTTTAAATGCAAATATTTTATCTAGTTAACAACCTCTTTATATGTCTTTCATGAACAAATGCTGTGTTCTTCAATTGCAGAATAGCTTCAGAGATAGTGGATTGCTGTCATACAACCCATTCTTGGACTGCCCAGTTCAAGACTCTTCACCACTGCCTTACACCGTTTGGCCAGCTCAGGATGAACACTGTAAATCAGTAAACTGGCCTCAGGTCATTCCTAATAACAGGTTAGCTAAATTTTTTGTACACTTAGGTTGTTAATAATACTTAAAAAAAAATAGATGTTACATATTAACATTCTACTGTGAGCCGTTATTAAATAGAAAAATAATTTATCTTGCACAGAAATCTGGTAGATGCCAGTAATTGTGGGAGTGAGGCTGATCTTTATGGATTAGTGTCAGACATCTTGGAAGAACCAGATTCAATGGACCCATACTCCTCATATGTCTCAGAGAAGTAAGTCCTTTAATCAAATTAATTAAAGGGACAGGACTGTCAATGCAATAAACAGTACATAATTTTGTGTACATTTGATTGCATGCTTTTGCTGTAGATATCTCTTATGTAATACTAAATAATAAGCACATTTGTAATTTTGTGGCTTGTAATTTTTCTCTTATAGTATATTCATGCAACATCGCTCTTTGCTCAAAAACTCAGAAAACATCAGATGCTACAAATTCTAAAACTGCATCAAAACTAGATACATCAAACATGGGAAATGCAAATACATCATAACAATATAATTACAGTAACAAAAAGATTTTTAAAACAAATTTACATGCCTCAAGATATAGTCCTCTGCCTTTAAATGACTGAACATTTGTTGTGCATCCTGTTTGTATTTGATTTATGAATAATTACTATAAAGAGAAATTGTAAAAGGGTGCTCTGCTATAGCTATGTCAAATATATAATTTGTATGTCAAATGATATAAATGCCCTTACAAGTTAAAAAATAAGCACATGTTAAACATTGATTTAACTGTTTTGTGTTAACATTTTATGACACTGTTAGTTATTTCTTAATTTAAAGGGTTACTCCACCCCAAAATGAAAATTTTGTGATTAATCACTCCCCCTAAAAAGCTTTGTTCATCTTCAGAACATGATTTAAGATATTTTGGATGAAAACCCGGAGGCTTGTGTGGCTGTCTCATTGCCTGCCAAGTAAATTACACTGTCAAGGTCCAGAAAAGTATGAAAGATCGCATCAGAATAGTCCATCTGCCATCAGTGGTTCAACTGTAATATTATGAAGGTACGAGAATACTTTTTGTACAGAAAGAAAACAAAAATAACGACTGTATTCAACAAATTCAGCACTGTAGGGTCATCATAGCACCATTTTTGAGAGAATCGCTGCATGCAAATAGCGCATGCTATGAAAACAGTGCATCTGTCACAGAACAGCTTACGGTTGAACCACTGATGGCAGATAGACTATTCTGACAGTGTCTTTTCACACTTTTCTGGACCTTGACAGTGTTCATTGCATGGCTTTCAATGGGACAGTGGGGTTTCATCCAAAATCTCTTCAATTGTGTTCTGAAGATGGACAAAGCTTTTATGGGTTTGGAACGACATGGAGGTAAGTGATTAATGACAAAATTTTCATTTGGGGTAGAGTAACTCTTTAAGTCAAAAATCCACCACCTTTCTTTTTTAAGTTGATGTTTTATTTTTAGTAGGCTACCATCTAGTCTGAAAGGTGTCTGGTCTCCAAAGTTAACAAGAGAAGACAGGACGCAGTACTTCAATAATGAGATAAAGCTGCCACCCATTGCCGGATTCCCAACAAAACAGATTTGTCCTAAACAAGTCAGCAATATTTCTCCTCAGCCTGCTGGTAGAGAATCTCATCAGTGGGCTGAACTTCAGAATTGTAATGGTTCTGATTCTTTTGCACTTCCCTGCGATTTCTCCACCTGTAACGGAGAGGCCGACATGTATTCTCCTCCAGATCTCCCTCGCCCTCCGGGCCTGAGCACACCCCCAGCATTAAGCTCTAGCCTCTACCAGACCAGGCCTGGTAAACCTGAGTATGTGACACCCGAGAAGGAGGAAGGATACCGCAGCACGGCTAACTGCCTTTCAGATTATATAAACTCAGTCAACAACTCCTGCTGCCCTCCACAAACAATGGATGACTCCTATTTCAGTTCATCTCATGAATTTTCATCTGTGGGCAAAGATAAACTGAAAAACATCCAGTCGTTCACTGTGCAGGATGTCAGTAAATTGGCCTTTCTCTTGGCAGAGCAGGATATGAACTATTGCAGAGAATCTACCCAGAATGGTCTTCTAGCACGGAGGAATTTTGAGGAAATCATGGCAGAGCAAAGGAGTCATGCTTTTCAAAGGATGTCAGAGCTTATTACTCAAACACCAGATTGTAAGAATGAGGTGACACGCAACCATATGGAGCAAAGAGGAGCTAAAGTAGCGGAGAAAAAACAAAGTCATTATGCTATGAATGAATTTTCAAGGTTTGGGCCACCAAAGTCTTTTTCCCCTACCATCGTGCCTCCAGCCTTCTACCCAAACAAAGAAACCAGCCTGATAGGAAGCAGCACCGCCCAAAACAGTGTACAGCAGTACCAGCCTATCCATTCAAACCATTACCAAAAACAAGCTAAGATTTCAGCAAAGACCACCAGCAACAATGAATCACATGGTTTTGCAAAGCTCATAAACACATCAGGGGCTGTTCCATTGCTTCCTTCCCAGCAGTTGTTCCGGCCTGCAGCGAGAGTCTCAGCTGATTTGAGTCAGGGGAACACAATAAATTTGCATGGTTCGATTGGCCAGGTCAGTCTTGAGGATTTAAGGAAGGAACCAGGAAATGTGGATATTTCAGATTTTGACCTCCAGCTGGAGAACAACAGGTTGGGCCTTATGCCCGATGGCTGTTTTCCTTCAAGATTTAGCATGAAACCCAAACTTCCTGGTTTCCCTAAAGAGGCAGACAAAAAAACAGGACTCCTGCAGAATCCATATCAGGGACTGGCCAGTTTGTATGGAGGACAAATGAGACACAACGGAGCAAGTTCAAACTCGTCCAAAGCTATACCATCACAACTTTTTCCATTCCTATACCAGATGGGTGATCCCAGAAAAAGCACATGCAGTCAGATTCAGTCGCAGTCACAGTTGCCCTGCTGCTCTGTGCCTCTCATCGACATGAATGAACGTCTGCCAGATGGAGATATCTCGCCATTCAGCCCTTATCTACAAGAATGTATTGGGCTAAGCCAAACATCAGGAGATGGGTCATTCTCTGGTTTTCTGTCGGCCATGAATTTACCGAAGTTTGGCAAGGCAATCGGAAGCCCCAACAGTCAGCTACATTTTTACTTGGAGGAATGTTACGAGCAGTGGAGGATGCTGGAAAAAGAGAGAAAGCAAGTAAGTGTAATACTTTTGAGACATAAGCATATTCATGTAGTTCTTGTATACATTATCAGGTTTGTGCTGCAGTGTTGACATATTTTTTGTTGTGAAATAACACTTGAAAATATCTTGTTATCATTTCAGGCATTTATAAGTTAAGAATAAATAAGTTAATAACTTTTCGTGTACAGATTCTGTCTTGTAGTCTAATTTTACAACCACGATAAGATGAGAAACTAATGTAACATATTCTTTCTGACAGGCAGAAGCTGTTCTCACAAAGACTTACTCAGGAAAACGTGTGTCTGTGGTGACCAGTGGTGTTTTACACAAAATGCCTCCAAACCCTTCCAGACTGGACCGCCTCATTGTAGACCAACTGCGTGAACAGGCCAGGGTCAGTCCAGTATTTCTCATAAAATCTCGCTAAAGGTTTTCAAATGGGGCTATGGAAAGTGCTAGTGGGTCTGCTCAAAAATTCAAAGAAATACAATGAAAAAATGTAAAGAGAAAAAATACATAACATTTATTTGCTACTACCAACGCTGACATCATGGCATTATTGACATTTCTGTGCTTTCTAAAAATCATGACATTTATGAAATCATGAAAGAATAATCAAAATGATTTTATTCTGTGGGCATCCATAGTGTTATGCTGACTACAGGCTTTACATTTAATAGTAAGTAATAGTAATCTATTAGTTGTGGGTGGAAAAGTGAATAATTTACAAATATGTATCATTTCTATTTTTGCCTATTGTGATATTATATTCTAGAATTAAATTGCAAGTGCTTTTAACTGTGGCTACAATTGAATGAATTTATTATCTATATTATAATGCAGAATTGCATTGTGTTTGTAGGTGGCAGGTTTGCTAGGCAAGATGGAGCAGTTGCGCAGTTTTCCGCTTCATGCTAATATTGGCTCAGCATTGGACAGGCATCTTGAGGTCATCTACATCACTCAGGCACGCCGCAAGGACGAATTCATCAATGCCAGCAGCAGACAGAGACAGCCAGCGGCCTTCTTTAGAGAGGACAGGGGTTAGTGAGTCAAACACTGTAACAAAACCAGTTATATAAACTAGTGTGAAGCCACAATCCTAGAAGAGTGGAAGAGGACAGGGCTTGGTAAAGTCCCACTCTGCCTTTGTTTAACTGCTTAGGGCTGGAATACACTACACGACTTTCAAAATCTGAACAGATTTTAAAATACTGGGCATCATATACTTACCAAATTGGAAAACTAGCCATCACACACTATACGACTGTGGATCATACTTTGATCATACTTTTTCAAATTGTTCCCATCACAACAAACTGATGCAGAAACATGTGCATTGTTGCTAGGAGACACATGACAAATGAAAAGAATATGTATTCGAAAGGTTCTAAGTCTGACTATCATACACTATGGCCATGTACACATTGCACTTAAATTCGGTTCTCAGTTCACCTTTTAGTACATAACATCTCTGCCGACAGTGGTTTAGTACGGTTTGACGGAGGTTATCAAAGCTCTTCTGTCTGATGTTTATTTCATTATCAGCAGCTAAAACAAAACTCACTAAACTGCTTCCATTGTTTAGATAACTACAGTACGTTGCTATGGTTTCCTGTGTGTCAATCATCACAGATGCGGGAACGATCATTTAGGGGATTCACTTCCGCATTGTAATGTAGTTGTCACTCCTGAAAGTGTATTGTGTACGTGGCCTATGTGATTTTCTAGGAAATCTGTCATCTCAAATCTGGCTCTCCAGATAGTAAACTGACTTGAAAATCAGTGCAAAAACCATGTAGTGTATTCCAGCCTTTATTAACAGAAAATGTGTTTAGTTAACATAGATGATTCTTGTGTGTTAAAAGGGGAAAAAATATTTTATTTTTCACATCTCACAGAGATCCTTCTGTTGGCATCTGCAGTGAAGGACCTGTGCAGCAGCACCAGAAAGGCCCGGACTGCTCTGTGGTGTGCATTACAAATGACTTTGCCCAAAACAAACAGTTACCCAGAGGAGAGAGATGATCTGGGTACCTGCTCCTCTTTAGGCCAAGACAGTCCTGAGCAAAGCAGCTTGGAGAGAGCACTGACTGGACTGTGATCAATTTCTGGCAGGTATACAGTTTTTTTTGTGTGTGTTTTTTGACACAAAACCTCTATTGATCTAACCTGTCCAGAAAGGTGCAAAAGGGGATGGGATTGCATCTTAAGAAGAATGCATTTTAAGAAGAGTTATTTAAGTTATTCCACTAAAGGGGTATGTTAGGCTCAGTTGTGGGCAGCAGATTGAATTCTTAGTTCATTAATATTTATCAGTCTTCTGTGAAAACCACCAATCAGATTATAATCAAATTCTCCAAAAGACATGGAATTATGGCAGTAAGATCAGTACTGAGCTATTTTGTCCAAGGACCCCAGAAGAACTGCCATTATAAACAAGATGTTTTGAGAGAGTATGAAAGAATGATTTAACAGTGATGGAAAGAGAGATGAAATTAGAAGAGGGACCTTTTAACTGGCTAATGGTGATAATGGAACAGAATGTATGGTAAGAGCAAGATCTGTGGCTTTGGAGTATAATGGGATATTTTTGCCCAGTTGACCTAGAAATGTATAAATAGTTGCACAGGAAGCAAAGTATTATTTGTGTTGAAGTTTTTTTCTTTTTGACAGTTTAATTAGTGTCTCCTACAACCTATTCAGAATCCTCAGCTAATTTTAGTTCCAGTGACACACATTCAGGCAAAAACAGTATTTATGATTTTACTTATTTATGTGCATGACTCTTTGACATCAGCACTTGGTTTTTAGTGGTCTCACTCGAAAAGCAATGACAATCACAAGCCTTTCCTAAAATCTGAAAGTGAATTTATTTATTTGAAGTTTGTTTTTCTCAATTCTGAATTCAACTCCGTATTCTCTATTTTTCGATGTATTTGTGTGGTCAATCTGTCTTTGATGTAACTCATTTGAGGACATATTGAGTAGATGAGAGTAACATCACTCATGGACTGAAATAAATGATGTCAACATGTTATTAGAAAATGCTACAGACTGACATAGTTCATATGACGTGTACTCATAGCACCTTTGTTTTTTTTGCTTATGCTTTTGTTCAAGTTTAACAATTAAACGAACACAACACCAAATCACAGAACTCGTAGAGTGGTGCATAAATCTACTGTTTATTTAATTAAACATTGATTCACAATACAATGTTAATCAATGATTTAATTTTAAAAAATGCAGATCCCAGTCAGTATGCAATGAAACTGAAATCATTCAGTAGAGCTGCAGTGAATTCAACGGTTCACTTACAATAATGTATGTTTTAAAAGACCAGTGTTATAATCAACTTGCCAAAAAACGTTGTTTGAGTTATGACAGCCATTTGTAAACAAGTTCCTAACTCTCATTCAGTCCTGAAAATCCTAAATATTTACCCAGCAAAAATATAATATTGAAAATCCTTAAATGTCCACCGAGTTGAGGCATAACAGAAGGAACAATACTGAGGAGTGTACCTTGCTAGAGGATTTCCATAATTAAATCAATTGGACAAATTTGACACCTGAATATGGCAAATATTTGACCCTATAACATTTAAGTTGTGTTGATGTAAAAAAAAAAAACATCAGAGGTAAGCAAAGCAGTGTTTGGATAGATAAGAAGTGTTTCACCAGTCAACAGTGTTAAAGAGACAAAGCTCTTATTGCATAAATAGAAGATTCATTACAAATTATAACATCATCTGCAATTGGCAGTGACACCCAGAGTTTACAAGCATCGTATAGCTTCTGATGATCCCTCTGAATCAAACTGAGTTAAGTTCTGTTAGTCATGAGTAAACACATCTTCATTTACACATTGTACCAATTTTAGGATATTTTTTTATTAAGTACAAAAAGTTGAATACTGTGGCTTTGATAAAAGACTGCCTCAATCACCTGATCTTACAAGCTAACAGACACTAAAGCTTTCTCATTGTAGTATATGAAAAGGCAGTCTACAAGGTATTGACACAATATGTAGCAGCTTCAAATGAACAGTTGTCAATTGATATATATGTGCACACAAACACATACCTTTCTCACTTTAGGTTCATCACTGTCCTACAAAAAAATAAGCCACAACTCAGACAGAAACAGCCACCAAGAGCAAAAACCAGTATAGATGTAGGCCCCCGCCTCCTTCCATTGATATGAAGTTTTGTTTCTCTGTCTTTGGGTTGTCTCTGAGCCCTCTCCATATTTTGCTACATAAAGAGAAGGCTTCCATTGGTTTCTGAAATAGCTTGTTAGCTGAATATATATAATATAATATATATGTGTGTTAAAAATCAACGTGCTGCTGAGGAGCAACCTATGGAAAACAAAAAAAAAATAGTTCACAGGTTATTTGTAAGTCCCTCAAGGCAGTAAGAAAGGGATTGATGCGGTTTTCAGCCACAATGTTGGTTATCCGCTGGTAAATGTCAAAGAGTGAATCTAATGGAAACATGTCCAGGTCACTTTTCAACTGCACTGCCACATATATAGACGTACAATATATTGTAAAAAGACTTTAAAGGAATTCTGTCATCACCCTAGAGTATTCTCAAACCTGTATGAATTTCTTTGCTCTGATTTTTTTTTTTTAAAGTCTGTAACCAGGCTGTTTTGGGTCACCATTGACTTCCATAGTATTTTTTCC
>JAUMHE010000047.1:2833759-2855889 GCA_032359235.1 Enteromius mattozi
ATTTCAGTGATGCAAATCAGAATTTTCATCAGCCTTTACCTCAGTCTTCAGTGTCACATAATCCTTCAGATATCCTTTCAATATGTTGATTTACTATCAATGCTGTTCTTTTTATCCTTTTATTTATAAAAGTGTCCAGAACAAAATGTCACAGGTTCCAAAAATAATAGGCAGCAAAACACTGCAAAAAATCATTATATTAGAATGATTTCTTAAGGATGAAATGCGTTTGAAAACTGGAGTAACAGCTGATGAAAATTCAGATTTGCATCACTGAATTAAATTATAATTTAAAGTATATTAATTAACTTCTGACACGGAGAAGAGTGAAAACATCTCACATGACCGATACTAAACATCTGAACATAACTAAACGAATGCACATTTACGGACCTTCTTCTGTTTGTTCTGAAAAATGTAAACATGGTCTGTAAGTGTAAATATTAATTTTGTCTAACGTTAGGCAAATGCATTCTGGAAAAGGCCGCGCGCCGCTGCGCAGAGCTAACGCGGGTTTGGCCGGTGCTTATTTCATACTTTTTTTAGATTATTTAATGAAATGTAAATTAAACACTGTATTTAATGTATAAGGTACATGCACAACAAACTGCTAATGTCATAGTGGTATCGTGTACTGTAATCGAACGTAGCCTGTGGAAATGTAGACAGCACACGGTGTTAGTCAAAGGTCTTCATAGTTAGAAAACAATAGCCTTTGCAGATTTGACTATAGATCCAAAGCCACGTCTTCAACGCTCCTGATGTCCTTAAACTTTCTGTTTTCAACTCTGAGTGAAAACCACTTCAGACGACTCAGCGCGTGCTGCAGGGAACTGAACAAATCCTTCAAAATGATTCGTGAACCAGTTCACTGGTTTGCCAACTGGTTTGATGACGCCTTTGAAAAGAATTGACTCAATAGAATGAATCATTTACGAATGGGCATCATTCAATGCCCAGAGAAACGTAGATGGCTAGTCTGGAATAAACGGAAGCATTTTTAACTTGTACAGCATTAAGATGAAGTAACGAGAGGAGTGTCGCCCACAGTAACAAAGTAAAAGTACCGTTTTTTTCACTGAAAAAATACTTGAGTAAAAGTACCCATTTTTAAATATACTCAAAGTATTAGTTTCCCAAAAAAAATTACTCAAGTAAATGTAACAAAGTAAATGTAACTAGTTACTACCCACCTCTGCTAATCACATTTATAAAACTGTAATTAGATTTATGCATATTTTGATAAATGTCAAAGAAATGGCTAGTCGCTGAAATGAAAGATGCAGAACAAAAAAAAACTCCAGAAGTTCTTTTTTGTAACAAGTAGTTTTTACAATAGAGAATATGAAATCTAAAAAAACTAAATCAAATTGTGAGATTCCAAGTGATTACCACCCTAGCATTTATTGATATCAGAGGTTGTCACCTGATCTTTTTTTTTTTGTATGCCTTGTTTCTTATATATTTTTTTTAATAGAAGACGGAAGGAAAACAGTGTTGTTGAAGTCCAGTGAGTGTTCTCCAGAAGTGCTTAACTTCCTGGCTAATAAGGCTTGTGAGTGTTACGTGGCTTTGAGTGACTGGGAGTCCGTGCAGGAGTGGCAGGCCAGCATGATGAACCTCAAAAAGAACAGCAGCAGTTCCAATGTCAACCTCAAGACAGACTTTAACTACATCAGGTGTGTAGCAGCAACTGTTGACTCTGACTGAACTCCTCCTGACTCTAGGAATGTGAGGATTTCATTAAAAATAATTGTGTTTTGATCTGTCTGCTTTCCAGAGCTTTGAGCAGGTTTGAAGAGGGGGATTTCACAGAGTGCCGTGCCCAGCTGGAGTTGCTCCCTGGGGAGGATTATGGCCTTCTCAACTCTACAACAAAAGACAAGATTGGTATTATTATAGGCCACACTGTCCACAGCCATGGAAAACCATCTAGTAGGGTTTTTTTTCATCAGGCCTTAAAAAGACATAGCAAAAAAAATAATTATTAATGATTGCTCATCTCAACTTTCAATAGTAGAAATTAGAAAAAAAAATTGTACAGATCTTTAAAAATCCGTTAATCGTTTGTTTTACATTGGTCAGAACATGTGGAATCCATTTCTATGAACAGCTTCACTAATCAATCATGTGGTGTGGTATGTATTAATGTTTGTTTGTGTTGACAGACTTGAAGAGGCTTCTTCCCGCTGTGTTGAGCCCAGACCCATCAGAGCTCCAGAAGGCCATAGAGGTACAGCTTCTAAGAAGTGCTGTTGGAGCCATCACTGCAAAAAATCACGAACCAGACCAGAAGGTTATTGCATCGTCTGAGTGAGTAAATTGTCTGAACACAGTCTATTTTTAAATAAGTCGTTTGTGTATTGATGTTGAGTCTAAATTTAGGGCTTTTATCTTCAGCACCCTGGTGAAGTACCTGAAGCAGACAGGCCGCATCTCTCTGGGTCCCCTGCGTCTCTCCACTCTCACGCTGTCTGACTCCTTGCCCACCCTCAGCACCCTGCAGCTGCACTGTGCCAACTCTCTAGAGAACTCGCTCTGCAACCAGCACCCAGAGGTTTGAGCCACCACATCAACCCTGTGCGCATGCAAATACATTATCATGTGTCTTTTCCTTATTAAAATATCCCTGTTCTTTGTTTTTTCTCCCTATAGGACTGCTTAATTCCGCTGTTCAGTGAAGCTTTGACCACCTGCAAGCAGCAGGATGTTCAGCCATGGCTACATGCTCTCCGATACACTACTTTTCAGCGGCAGCTCTTCCAAAAACTCAAAGGTAAGGTCTCTTTCTCTAATGTGTAAGTACTGTTTATGAAAGTGATGTGGCATCTCTTGTTGATTCGGCAATGATTCATCCAGGATCATCTTCTCCAGTGGACTCTCATCTAATGGAGCTTTGTCTGACTGCGGTGAAATTTGCTCGTAAGCAAGGAAATATTGCGTTGGCCACGCGTCTGCTGAGTCTGTGCAACAAGCCATCGGTGAGCGACTCTGAAGGTCAGGACCTGGTGCAAAGCTTCAGGCAGCTGTCACTAGAGGGCACTGTTGGGGAGAAGTGGGGGCCAGAGCTGGAGATCGAGAAGGCTAAAGTTTTGTTTGCTGCTGGTGAGTGTTTTTAAGCCATTTCAGTCTGATTTGGGCCAGTTTACTTGGTCTTGGTGTTTTGCAGTGTGAATGTCTAAGCACCTCTCTCTGCGTTTTAGGCCAGTCCGTATCTGCTATGGAAATGCTGAGCTCCTGTGCACTGTCGTACTGTCACTCTGGAAAGTGTGAGCGTGCAGCGTGTCGCTCTGTGCTTACTCTGTGCAAATGGCTTTTGGCCGACTGGAAAGATCTGACTCCACAACTCAAAATGGTGGTGAAAAGGAACTCTGCTTCTACCAGCCTCTCAACTCTCTCCAAAAACATCTCTGGCCTGTTGGAGCTGCCGCTGGAAGATCAGGGAATGCCACATATTATGACAGAGACAACAGGTAAGCTCAATGCCAATGCATTAAACTATGCTATTTGTGTCATGAATGGTTGAAGACATATAATGATAGCATTTCTTTGTGCAGGGTGATTTGTGTTAGTGTTTGGTTGATGTTGTCTTTTAGGGCTGCACGATATATCGTTTCAGCATCGTCATCGCGATGTACGCATGCGCGGTAGTCACGATGCAGGGCAAAATAATAAAAAAAAATTGTGTGTGTCTGATTTAAAAATGTACTTTCTATATTTCTAAACTTTCTATTCACGGATCTACATTTGTCTAATATAAAGTAATTAACTAATATTTAAGGGTTCTTTAAAAACTACAAAGCACACGTTGCTTCACCTACTTCATGCATGCAGTCTCTGCGTGTCATGGCGAAATGACAAATAATGGCTCTGCGTAGTAAATGCGGCTCAATGTAAGATCACGCACGTGATAGAATTTACCGCTGATTACAGAACCAGCTTTACTGACAAGATGCGCAATACATATCGCGCAGCCCTAATTTTGGATACAAAAAGGATGATGCTGATGAACACCTGATGAACATCGCACATATATATCGCAGGAAAAAAATATATCGCAATGTAATTTTTTCCCAATATCGTGCAGCCCTATTGTCTTTGTTTCTTTGTAATCATCATGAAGATTTGTTTGATCTGTCTACAGTCAGTGTTGGTGTTGGGGAGCCAGACTTTGTGCTCGGTCAGCTGTACCAGCTCTCAACTACTCAGGCTCCTGAAGTGGCCAAATCGTGGGCTGCTCTGGCCAGCTGGGCATACAGATGGGGCAGGAAGGTTGTGGACAATGCCAGGTATTTTCCCTTATAAAATTGCTAATGTTAGTTTACAAAGAAAGTGATATGCTCATACTGATGTTTTGTTTTTCTTTCTGTCAATAGTCAAGGAGAAGGGGTTCCTTTGCTCCTTGGAGAGAAGAAAGAAATAGAGGACTTGCTCCCAGCAGGCACCAGTGATGAGGACAAGGAAACCATTTTCGGCATTTTGGGTCAAGCCATGTGTCGCCCAGCAGGGATTCAGGTTATGGAGTTCACAGTTTGTAAATGAGTCTGATCAGTGGTTTTCATACCGTGGTACACTACTCACTATGAAACTATTGAAATATAATACTAGAAAACATAGGCATTTCATTTAGATATGCTGTAGTCCAAGAGATTGGGGTTGGTGCATTTGTTTTGTTTTTTTTTTCTTTGGTAATTTTGAAGAAAATTTTAATGCACAAAAAGGCTGAATTAAAAAAAAACAAAAACAAAATACAGTAAAACCGTTAATGCTGTGAAACGTTACAATTTAAAAATGACTTTAATACATTTTGAAATTTGTTTCTAACAAAGTATTTAGTTTTCGCCAGTCTTCACTTTCACATAATGCTTCAGAAATCATTCTAGTGTGTTGATTTGGTGCTTAAATATTAATAGTGTTGAAATATTTTTTGTGGAACTTTGATCACTTTTTTCAGGATTCTTTAGCAAATGGAAGGTTTAAACTTCCAAATTGTAATTTTATATTTTAATCTTTCTTTAAAATGGAAATCTTTTGCATTATTTTTTTTTAATGCTGCTTTTGATCGATTTAAACTGTACTTTAATGATCAAAGATATTTTATTTTACCTGGTCTATATAAACTTGTTGATTTTCTACCTCAAGGTTGATGCTGATGTGAATATTTCTGGTTTTGTGTATTCATTTGTCATTGTGTTCCTGCAGGATGAGGACATGGCCTTGCAGAATGAAGAGGATGAGGAGGACGACATGGTGGATGTGATCGGCCGACAGCTGTTGAGTGCTTGTCCGTGGCTGTCTGAGGTGGAGGACACTGTGACTGATGGGCTGATCGGGGTGTGGAGGAGAGTGGTTGATCGAATCTTCAGCCTGTACCGGGTCTCCTGCAGAGCGTACTTCACCTTCCTCAAACTCAATGCTGGGCAGGTCAGAGGATTCCTTCTCTAATGTTTATGCAGTGATTGGACACATTTCTAAAACAGAAATCAATTACATTTCTTGTTGTCTTAATCATCAGGTACCCATAGATGAAGACGACCCCAAGCTGCTCCTGAACAACCAGAGCAGCAAACAAAGCAGCGATGATGTCATTGTCATGGCAACCCTCCGTCTGCTGCGCTTGCTTGTGAAGCATGCTGGGGAATTAAGAGAGGGTCTGGAACACGGCCTGGCATCCACCCCCACTGCACCCTGGAGAGGTAAGAACTTGAACATCAACACAGTAATGAACTCCTTCCTCTTCACATAGTTATTTCTATTCATGTAATATTAATATCTGTTTTCTCTCTAGGTATCATCCCTCAGTTGTTCTCCAGACTAAATCATCCTGAGGCTTACATCCGCCAGAGCATCTGCAGCCTGCTGTGCAGAGTTGCCCAAGATTCACCCCACCTTATCCTCTACCCTGCCATTGTGGGATCTATCTCTCTTGGTGGAGAGGCTCAGGCTGCAGGTGCATACTGTATTTTTCAAGACATCCTGGCTACCTTAGGTCATGTTTCCACTGCAAATTTGAAAAATCACATTTTTAGAAAGATGAAAATGCCAGATGCTTTTCTTAAAATTAGAGGTGCTTGAGCTCTTTGTAGCTGCCAACATGATAGACCCATGATGAACTGTTTCTCTAAACATTGTTTTCTATATTAATGTTCTGGTAGTTTGCACTTAAAACATACCAGAGAGACTAAAACAGAACACACCGCAAAAACTGGGCTTGGTATGTTATGGCCTTTACACAAAGTTGAACGTTTTTTTAACTCTTGGCAACCAGAAATACAAGAAATTGTCAGGATCTTGTCACTCTGCTTGGTTTTTTTTTTCTATTGAAGAAAATTGGAAAGTGCTCTGGCTTTATGCTTTGATGGAGACATTAAACAACCGATCAGTTCTCAGTTTAGTGATCATATAAAAGTTCCTATTTGGGGAAGAAAAATGTTATGTTTTCCTCTCTGCCAGGTAACAAGCTGCCGTCGTCCCTGCCAACCCTTCTTGGGAACATGCAGGGAGAGGCTCTTTGTGGAGGAGAGAGCGAGACAGGCAGCGGGCCGACTTCTCAAGAGAGCAGCCGCGGGGAAGAGATGGTGATGTATTCTAGCGAGGACCAAGCCATGATGCAGGACTGCTACAGCAAGATCGTAGACAAGCTTTCTTCTGCCAACCCCACCATGGTGCAACAGGTATTACAGAAAGGACTTTGCTGTTCTGTAAGTGTCTGGTTGTGTTAAAATCCATTGTGTTTAAGAGCTGTTTTGTTGGTCCTTGTGTGTGCAGGTGCAGTTGTTGGTGGGCGAGCTGAGGAGGGTCACTCTGCTCTGGGACGAGCTCTGGCTGGGGGTCTTGCAGCAGCAACACATGCATGTTCTGCGCAGGATTCAACAGCTGGAGGACGAGGTGAAAAGGGTTCAGAACAACAACACTCTGCGCAAGTAAGTCACGACCCTGGAAATCAATATAGAAAGAGAAACCTCATTAGTGAGTTCTTTATGCCTCTTGGAAAATCATTTAAATTCTAAATCTCTTGTGGTTTAGAGATGAGAAGGTGGCTATTATGAAAGAGAAGCACTCTGCTCTGATGAAGCCTGTGGTTTTTGCACTGGATCACGTACGCAGCATCACGGCTGCTCCGGCAGAGACTCCTCACGAGGCGTGGTTTCAGGAGACATACGGAGAGGCCATCCACAATGCTCTAGAGAGACTGAAGAGCCCTCTTAATCCAGCCAATCCTGCCAGCAGCTGGGTGCCCTTCAAACAGGTAAGGAAAGCTGTGTGTGTAAGTGAAATGCTGATATGCATGCTGTGCGTTTTACCTTTTGTAATTCTACTCCATCCTTTCACAGATCATGCTGAGCTTGCAGCAAAGGGCTCAAAAACGGACAAGTTACCTTCTGCGACTGGATGAGATCAGCCCCCGCCTGACTGCCATGACCAACACAGAGATGGCGTTGCCAGGGGAGGTGTCTGCTACAGATGCAGTCACCATCCAGAGCGTAGGCAATACCATCACCATCCTGCCAACTAAAACCAAACCCAAGAAGCTCTACTTTCTAGGCTCTGATGGCAGAAATTATCCTTACCTGTTCAAAGGTACAAAATTTAAACATGGCTAAAAGCATCACTAAAAACTCACCCTCGTATAGTTTCAAACCTGTAAGATTTTTTTGTTGTTCTTCAAAACACACATAAAAGTATTACTTGAGATTTTTGTTTCCCATTTCCATTTCCACCAAAACTATTAAAAACATTGTAAAAGTAATCCATATAAATTTAGCAGTTTAGTAAATGATGCGAGGGGAAGTAAATGATAGAATTTTAATTTTTGTGTGAATTATCCCATTTAATACATGCCATTTGTTCATGTAAACATTTATCTTGGTGTTTTAGGATTGGAGGACTTGCATTTGGATGAGAGGATCATGCAGTTCTTGTCTATCGTCAACACCATGTTCACAAAAGTGAATCAGCAGGAGAGTCCAAGGTTTCACGCCCGTCATTATTCTGTCACACCGCTGGGCACCAGATCAGGCCTCATCCAGTGGGTGGATGGAGCCACTCCACTATTTGGCCTGTACAAACGCTGGCAGCAGCGCGAGGCTGTGGTACAAGCCCAGAAGGTGAGAGTGAAAATTAGCATAGAATGCTTCTGAAAAATTATTCTTTTACATAACATGGTTTTACCAGGTTTTTGTAATTTTAAAAGATCTTGGAACAAATTTTGTGCTTTTTTTATTTTTTTTTTTAGGCACAGGACTCCTTCCAGCAACCTCAGAATCTTCCCATGGTTCCAAGGCCCAGTGAGCTCTATTACAGTAAGATCAGTCCTGCCTTAAAGGCTGTTGGGCTCAGTTTGGATGTGTCGCGCCGTGACTGGCCGTTGAGTGTCATGAGAGATGTTCTCCGCGAGCTGATGGAAGCTACACCTCCTAACCTCTTGGCAAAGGAGCTCTGGTGCTCCTGTACCACCCCCAGTGAGTGGTGGAGCGTGACTCAGGTGAGAGGAGCCACTGTTTACATGTCCTCCCTATGTTCCGCAACATGTTAGAATAAATGCCTTGCTTTATAATTAACAAATCTTATGCATCTCATTTAGTCTTATGCCAGATCCACTGCTGTAATGTCAATGGTGGGATACATCATTGGATTGGGAGATCGTCACCTTGACAATGTGCTGATTGATATGACGACAGGCGAGGTAGTACATATTGACTACAACGTCTGTTTTGAGAAGGGTGAGTGTTTTTTCACTTGAGAAAGTGATTTAACATAATTCATTGGTATAGACATTTTATATACCTCATCATCCTAACAGGAAAAAGCTTGAGAGTACCAGAGAAGGTGCCTTTCCGTATGACGCACAACATTGAGACTGCTTTGGGGGTCACAGGGGTGGAGGGCATCTTTAGACTGTCCTGTGAACAGGTGAGAATGGGCTGACTCATAAATGGAAATTATTCATTTAATGTTTAATTTAGAACATGCATACAAATTTAAAAGGTGTCCTTTTACTTTTTAGGTCGTCCAGATAATGCGACGTGGTAGAGAGACCCTTTTGACCCTTTTAGAGGCGTTTGTCTATGACCCTCTGGTGGACTGGACAGCAGGGGGCGAAGTGGGCTTTGCAGGGGCTGTGTATGGAGGTGGTGGTCAGCAAGCAGAGAACAAGCAGAGCAAGAGAGAGATGGAGCGAGACATCACCCGTAGCCTCTTCTCTTCCCGTGTGGCTGAGATTAAGGTGAGAATTTTAAGTACAAATGGTACTGAAATGTGAACTGGCTTCTTACACATGAATTTGCTAAAATAATGAATTTCTCAACACTCGTGATGCATGACATTGGTTGACTATTCATTTATTTTATTTTTTTAAAAGGTAAACTGGTTCAAGAACCGTGATGAGATGGTTGGAGTGTTGCCGCAGGTAGAGGAGGCGGTGGATGAGTACCTAAACCTGCAGGAGTTGCTCACACAAGTGGAAAAAGTGCAGGGCAAGCTGCTGGAAGAGATGGAGTTCCTGGAGGGAGCCGACACCAGAGCAGATCATCCCATCCACTCCCTGGAGCACAGGTCAGCAGATGAGACGACCAAAGTGTCTTGTTCAGCTGATCACAATTATGGCTTAATTATTTAATAGTGTAGATTTGATGGGACAGATTATAAGTTCTCACTGTCATTCACTCCCCCGTCCCTTTTCAGATACTCCGAGCACACTCAGTTGCAGTCCAGGCAGAGAACTGTACAGGATGCCATTCAGGGAAAGCTGTCAGATCTGGATCAGTGCATCTCTCAGTATCAAGCTGCCTTTGCCAGTCTAGAGGCCACCCAGCTTGCCAGTCTCCTCCAGGAGATCAGCAGCCCTATTGATTTAGGTGCAGATGATTTTGGGTTTCTTTTACAGAACATTAACTGAAGTTTAATGATAAGCAAAAGGAGCACTTGCAAGTTTCTAATTTGTTCCTTTGGTCTGTTTAAACTGCAGGACCACCCAGCTATGTGCCAGCAACTTCTTTCTTGCAGAATGCAGGCCAGGCACACCTAATTAGCCAGTGTGAGGCACTAGAGGCGGAGGTGAGCGCTCTGTTACAGCAGCGGCGCTCTCAGCTGCGTGGCTGTCTCGAGCACCTGCACAGCTACGCCACTGTGGCCTTACTGTACCCGCGTGCGGTGCTGCACAGGCACAGAGTTCACACCTGGAAACAGTGGATGGAGGAGCTGGTCTGTGACATGACCGTCGATCACTGCCAGACCATCTATCACCAGTAAGTGCAGCTACTGATTGTCTCCAGTTCACGCATTTTGGCTGCTTTTTCATCAGTAACTGGTCCAATGTAGCATAATTTTTAAGAGGTCTCATGCTCACCAAGGCTGCATTTATTTGAGCAAAAGTACAGTAATACAGTAATATTGTGAAATAATATTTCTATTATCATTTATAAAAATAATAATAATAATGTAATTTATGTAATTTTGTTTTGTGATGTAATGTGTTCTTGCTGAATAAAAGTATAAAAAAAGTGTCCTTGAATTAATTGGATATCATAAAAATCCTCTTTTATTTTCAGGTATGAAATGCAGTTTGCACCTCAGCCCCCTCCTTCCACATGTCAGTTCCTGTCCAGCATCGAGATGGCGCTGCAGCACAACGCAGCAGAAACCAACACTCGGCTGCTGCGGCAGGTAGAGCGTCTGAAGACAGAGGGCGCTGGTGTTCCTGTTTGTGAGGAGCAGCTGCAGGAGATCGAGCGTTGCATCAAAGTCTTCCTGCACGAGGACGCTGAGCTTGGGTCCTTCAGTCTGGCCGGCATCATCGTCTCTGCCCTCTGTGCTCTGACAAGGTCTGAAACTGTGGCTTAAAAAAAAAAAGCTACAAGAATTGTGAAAGCCTCATTTGTTTACGGACATAATTTTCTGGTCCTGCATGCCTAAACTGTTTTTCCCAGTGATCTTAAAGGATTTCATAATTCAGCGTTTCTGTGCTTTGCAGGCGTAACCTGGTGATGGAGGGAGCTGCAGCCAGTGCTGGAGAGCAGCTGGTGGAGTTGATGTCCCGTGATGGTGCCTGGTTCCTGGAAGAGCTCTGCAGTATGAGCGGAAACATCACGTGTCTTGTGCAACTGTTGCAGCAGTGCCAGCTTCTATCACATGACCTAGACATACTCAGCCTTGCAGAGACTTCGCAAGTGGTCTACCTGGCCAATGGCGTCTACACCTGCCTTCAGGTAATGTTCTCAGCGTTTAATGGTATTCTGTGGTTTCTGTGATGTTTTCTCCCTCTCAAACATTTTTTATTAATCTTCAAAGGAGCTCAACACAAACTTCCGTCAGATCATCTTCCCAGAGGCTCTACGCTGCATGCTGAAGGGAGAGAATACATTAGAGGCCATGCTAGCAGAGCTGGATGCACTTATCGATCAGTGTGCAGATGGAGTTTCACTGCAGGGACTGGGGGAGGTTCTGCAGGCTCACCTTCGTAACACCGCCATGGGCCTGGAGGAGGATCCAGATGACCACTATCTGGATATCACCAGGTAACATGTACAATAGAAATATTTACTAAGCAGTAAGTGATGTTAATGTTTTTGGATGGACTGAACTTTGTGTCTTTTTTTTAATGTCAGGGTTCTGCGAGCCCAGTACTCAGAACTGATCCAGCCACGCAGCATGGAGAGCTCGGTGCAGGAAACACCCAAGATGAGTGCCGGTCAGATGTTGTTGGTAGCTTTTGATGGCATGTTTGCACAACTGGAGACTGCTTTTGGACTTCTGATTGACAAGGTATAAATACTGATCTGTAAAGTATTGTAATTCATGTTTGGATGTTGACCAGCTGAGTCTGTTGTACAGTTCAGATGTTCTGTAAACCTGTACTATTTATGAAAGAATGCAGATATCAAGATGTTTTTTTTCCTTGTCTGAGAAGTGCACTAATCCATACACAATTTAACTGATGTGTACATTTACAGTACAATACTTCAGTTATGATTAAGGATTCACCAAATGTTCGGCAAATAAAATTATTACTCCGGAACATTTTTACAATTTATGGCATGTGCCAATGTGATGTGTATGACAAATGTCTTCCCAAATTCGTAATGAGAATCTTTTATAAGTCTGCTGTTGTCAGCACTGAGGTCTTTCTGTGGGTTTCCACCAAAAAAAAAAAGCTGAGAAAAAGGAAGAACTCTAATGTTCATAAATGTTAGTATTTTAGTCTTAGTGTATGTTAGTGTAATTTTACTGCTGTTCTCGAAAATAAAATAATGACAGTAGTAATTGTTAAATTGTGCTTAGTTGGTATAATGTGTGCTTAAATGTTAATGAATGTTCATATTATATTCATAATATTTTGAATTGTTGGTTTGTAATCAAGTTTTTTAAAATCAGGACAAAAGAGTAAAAAGCACATTGTGGCAATTTAATGCAATGGTGGGGGAAAAAAAAGGCTAAAAACATGGGGGGGGAAATGTGTTCTGTATTCGTCCAAGTGTTTCATTTTTCATTTCGGTCCATTGCTAGTTATGATAATATATTTATTATTTATGTATATATTTATTATTATTATATAATAATTTAATATATTATTTTGTGTTTTTGTCCTATTTTAATTTCATGTTTTTGTGCTGCTATAAATAAAGAGCATATGACTAGGGGGGTGATCAGGTTTTTGTCCCTAGCTGGTCATATGACTGAGATGTGTTTATTAGATTAGAGTGGTGTCTAAATGAATCCTGTTCTACTCTCCAGCTGAACTCTATGGATGTGCCTGCTGCCTGGAGAAAGGTGGATGTGGTCCGGGAGTCCAGAGCTACACAGGTCCATTTTTTTGATAATGTGCAGACCAGACAGGTCTTGGAGGAGATTTTCTTCCTGAAGAGACTTCAGACCATCCGAGACTTCTTCTGTCTGTGTGGATCATTTGCACAGACGTTATCTGGTAAACATCTACTTGACAGTTTCTCAATATATTATGGATGTTATGGAATGACGTAAGACTAAAGTAAGAAATACAAAATAGCACACAAAGTAGTATGTCACACTGCAGAATCAGGCTCTTTTTTTTTTTTAAGACAACCTTCTAATTTTTTTTCTAACAGGAACATGTCCTACACCCACTGATGAGCCGCCGCCCTCAAATGGCCCAGTACCCATAGTGAAACCTATGTACCGAGGCTCCACTGTAGTGAGCGAGGACCAGATGATGCGGCCCATCAAAGCCTTCACGGCTGATTTTGTAAGGCAGATGCTAATGGGTCTCCCCACCCAGGCTCTGGGCCTGGCTATCTGCAGTGCTCTCAGTGCCCTTGGGATGGATCTCATCGCCCAGGTGGAGGCCAAGGATTTTGGCGCTGAGGGGAAGGTTTCTCTGGATGACCTATGCAAGAAAGCAGTAGAGCAAGGGGTGCAGGCAGGACGCATATCTCAGCTGCTGCTCAACAGGGCTACCGTGCTGGCCAGCTCCTACGACACGGCCTGGAAAAAACTGGACCTGGTGCGACGTCTAGAAGTCAGCATTGAAGCCTGTAAGGTCAGCCTACAGAGGACTCAGCTTCACATTGCCATGTTCCAGGTAAGAACTGGTGCTAATTTTACAAAAAACAATGTCATCCGTTGAGGCTGTGAAGGCGCGGTCACATTAGTGAAGTTCTAGTGAAACTTTGTGTGCAAAAAAAAAAAAAACTGTCTAGTATGCATAGAGAAGTAACAAATTACAGTCACTTTCAAACCAAGTGGCTTTTTGTTGGTCAGTGTGGCAAATTATCTAAAAATTAGTAGAATTTGACTGAAATTGACCAATAAAATTTTACCAAGCAACAGTATAGTGACCTTCATCTTCTGCTCTCTTATCAGTGGCAGCATGAGGACATTCTCGGTGCGAGGACACAGCCCATGACTGTCAGTCCCCCCCCTCGCTCCATCATTCTGAGCAACATGAAGAAGAAGCTCTACAAACTCAGTCAGGACGAAGCTTCTATTGGCAGCGTCCAGGTTAAAGCTGTTGTATGTTTTTGAGAACATGTCAAAGTGAAACTTATCTAAACCGTGTTGGGTTTTGTGTTGCAGGAGAAGTTGGCAAGTCTAGAGGGCAGCATAGAGCAGAGGCTGAAGTGGGCTGGTGGTGCAAACCCTGCACTTGCCCCAGTGCTGCAGGACTTTGAGGCCACTATAGCAGAACGCCGTGCCTTGGTGATGAAGGAGAGTCAGCGTGCAAACCAGGTTACTTTTCTCTGCAGCACCATTCTCAATTTCGAAGGTCTGCGTACCCGCACCTCAGAAGCCTTGAATATGGATGCTACACTTTTTGAACTTGTGAAACGATGCCAGGCCACCTGCTCCTATGCTGCCCAATTCAGCACCTCTGTTTCCTCTTTGGAACTTCAGCTGCTGCATAGACTGGTGAGTCTTGCTGGATTTTTTAATGGGTTTTTTTATTAGGTTATCTACACAACTGTTCAAAAAGTAAGATTGTTTATTTTTGTTAATTCTTAGTTATTTTAATTATTTTTATTAATTGATTTTTATACGTTTCTTATTAATTTTAAAAAAACAGTGATTCTCTTTTATATTTATTTATATTTTATATTAAAGATCAAAATGCATGAATTTAAAGCAATTTATTGTAGTTTTTGGCATTTTATTTTAAATTTATCAAAATATTGTAGAATTATAAAATCGGTGCATTCCTGCAAATTACTTTAATTACTTCTGAATCTGGTAAACTATTTCACCATAATCTTTTTGTTGTCATCTGTCTCTAATTAAACAGCATCGGATTGTGTCTTTGCAGGGTTCTGCCATGGAGCTGTCCATTGGTGGGCCTGAGTGGCTTGTGTACGCACAGAATCACCTCACCCAGGAGATGTCCAGTCAGAGAGCCATGCAGGAGGAAAGAGAGCAGCAGCTGGAGAGAGTGACCGAAACCCTGCAGCTGCTAGTGGACTCCATTAAAGGCACCCTGTCCAATCATAACCGCCAACTTGCTGATGTGAAGCACCTCCTGCGTGCCATGGCAAAGGTATATAAGTCTCTGATGCAGAATAGTTGACATGTTTAGTTTATTGGCCACCTCTAACCACTGACAGAAAGTGGGTTTTGAATGTTATAGAATATATATCTCTTGTGTGCACTCTAATAAAACCTGCTTTTCAATTTGGCAGGATGAGGAAAATGCCCTTTCGGAGGGAGAGGAAGTGACTTATGAGGGTAGTGTGCGTCAGTTCCTGTCAGAATACAAAGCATGGCAGGATAATGTGCAGATAGTGCTTTTTACAGTAGTGCAAGCTACAGGCCAACCACGCAGCCAAGAGCAGGTGGAGCTGCTGCAGGAGATCCCTGCCACCTTGAAGGAGCTAAAAGTTCAGAGCCAGAGGTGAGACCTTGTGCTGGATTTATAACACATCTTACAAGTCTTCAAGGTTTTTTGGTTACAATATATATATATATATTTTTTTTTTGTCGTCCTTAGCATCTACAATGGCTTGGTGAGCTTCGCCTCTCCTCTTGTCACTGAGAGAGGAAGTGATTGTGCAAGTCCCACTTCCACAGTCCAGACCAGCTTTGCTGCTGGTAAGTTTAAGATGTAGCTTTGGTTCTTTCACAGTGGTGTTTTTTCTTTAAGGTGATTTGAGTTTTCTCTCTCACACACTGTAGCAGTGCGCTGCAGTGGAGTGAAGACCCAGCCTGACAGCATGTCTCAGAATGCGCGCAAAGCTCTTCCTCGAAACTTTGGGACCCCGGTGGACACTCCCCCCAGCACTCTGATGATCAACAGTAAAGGACTGGCCCCAAGCCCCAAAAGAGCTGTGCGGGATCCCAAAACTGGGAGAGGTTTGTTGTGATTCAAATGTCATTAAAAATGTTGAAATGTTACATACCTGTGTGGGTTTGACCAGTATGTGATTAGTTTAACAGATGAGTATTGAAAGGCACTATTCCTCAAGTTAACTCTGATCATGCATGTAGTTTTTACATGCTTTAACATTTTAATAATAATTGATAAAATACAGTGTCATTAAAAAGTTTTACACTAAATTTATTTAAACTAAAATACAGTAAAAACCCTTATAGTTAGGGATGCATCGATCCGATACTCAGGATCGGTATCAGGTCCGATACGGTCATTTTCTGCGGATCAGCCATTGGTCAGCCGAGACTGATCCAAATCCAATCTTGTGCGTATACTAGTGTGTTATTGATGAGCTCCACAAAAGGCACAAAAACATTTATAAAGTACCATTAAGTTTTTGTGCACTATATTTCAAGTGTTATGAAGTTGTTCCATAGTTTAATGTGAGGTACAGATGAGTCATTAAATTCAAGTTCACATAAACTCCTCTCTCCGCTGCAGCTGCCTGTCATCCTCCATTCAGCATTCAACTATGCGTCCTTGAAAAACCATTATGCTGCTTTTTTTGTGAAAATTATTTTTCTAATCATAAGCACAGCTTTTATTTGCAACAGAAATATTTAGCAATCTATTTTTTCAATTTAATGCATCCTTCCTCGGTGAAAGTGTTGATTTCTTTAAAAGACTCCAAACGTTTAAACCATATTTTGCCATCTTTAGATCTGCATGTTTGACCTACAAGGACCACTGTTAACTTGAGTATGAAAAGCACGTCACCGATGTTCATGTTCAGCCGGTGTAAACTTTTAACGTTTAAATTACTGTTTGTACTGACAATGGACTGTTTAGATGTCTTCTAAAAGGAAATAATGCCATTTAATGAAGACATATTATGATATGCTTTATCAACTAGAATCTTTGCTAAGATCACTTATCAGCAGTTTTTCATTCAGCTGTGCAAGAGAGGAATTCCTACGCTGTTAGTGTGTGGAAGAGGGTGAAGGCCAAACTGGAAGGGAGAGATGTGGACCCTAACAGGAGAATGAGTGTCACTGAGCAGGTGAGCTTTCCTCTCTTACCTAGACAACCTTACTGCTGCTCTTGTGTGTGTTTCTTAATGCCATGTCTTTTGCTCTCTTCAAGGTGGATTATGTCATCAAAGAGGCAACAAACTTGGACAACCTGGCACAGTTGTACGAGGGATGGACCGCATGGGTGTGAACGGGATCCTTGTAGATCACTTTGGTCCAGCGAGGGTAGAAATCCACCAAAATCCACTGGGTCTGGGGCAATGGAGCCACAGAGCACCATGCAGGAAAGGGGGGGGGGTGTAGAGACCCTCCCTCGGGCCCACACCGGATCCCCGTAGCACAGCTACACCCGGCGATCCAGCTAACACAACGAAATGGGTCTGCATCTGTCTCCCCGAGATGTGTGGGGAGCTCACCAAGATGGGGAGGCGGGGTGGGGGGGCAAGGCACACACGCGGCTTGAACTACCCCCCCAACCAACCCCTGTATCAACAACAACAACAAAATAAATGTCTGTCAACTATCAAAACAAATAGGATTTGCCACAGGGAAAATTTGCAGGAGACAGTTTATCCCCTCTTAGATCAAAGGTCTGCAGTAATTAGCGGGTTTCTTGACTACATTTGTGCGAGAGTGGAGGGAAAGGGTGATCCGGTCTCGGAGGGGGTCCTCTGTTTTTGGATGGCTTGGGGTTGGGCACGACTTGTGGCTGAGCTGTGTCCTGCTGGAGCGGTTGTGGAGGGCTGTGTGACCAGAAGGCTCAAAGGACTCCATTGGAAGCCAGAAGGCCTTTGGCAGACCTTTAGAGATCGTTCTTAACCACAAAAAAAAAGACCTTTTCCCCTCAAGTATATATAGGAAACGCTGCAAAAAACTTTTTACACCTTCACCAATGTACTGCACAGATTTCACAATTCAAAGGCAAATCGCAAAGTGGCTTTGGGAACATTTACTGTCACGTGTTTCTGAATGTTTGGCACAATGAATGATGTGCTTAGAGTTGGCAAGTGCTCGGTCTGAGGTCTCTTTGATTTGATCCTTGAGTATGACCCAGGCTCAATACGGTGAGATGTGCAAATCAGTTTCTAAATGCTTTTTTTCTTAGTATGCATCTCTGATCTTGTTTGTGTATTGTAGATTTTTCTCCCTTTTCTTCTTTGCTACGGATTTAGTCTAGATTGCTCCTTTTTTTGACTTGCCTGCGGATGTGTATCATCGCTGATACGTGTCCTCATTAAAGCTTGCGTTTTACTGATCTTGACCTAGTTTTACATTTTTAGTGGGAGAAATAAGTAATGGAATAGTGATGTGGTGATGGTTAACAATTGTTGTCTCTTAATGGTTTTACTCCACTTTGTTGGTCAAATAAAACTATAATTAAATCTCTTGGGTCTTCATTAAAGCATTTGCGGTTTTTGTTCCATTGGTGGTGTTTGTCTGATTTTTAAACTTTAGAATTTTCATACTTGAAATTAATTTTTAGCTTTATTAGACTTTCCACAACAATACACTATACATTTTGTTCTGCAATTTAGCCTTGTTCAGGATCTAGGCTTCATTATGCAGTGCTGTGAACCCCCCGTTCATAATTACAAGTGTGGGTACATTCCTTAAGCCGAGGTTATAATAGTCACCCAATGTTGAAAGCCTGTTTGATCTTGAGCATGAAACATTATCCAATTATTTAGCATATGTAGTTTGTGTTTACTTGTTTACTTCAACAGAAAATGAGAACTTGGGTTGGGTTGTGTTACTTTTGAAAGTTTATTGAAATATTCAATTGTAGTGAAAACTACATTACAACTGCAAAATGGTTTTAAACTATAAGCTTTATTAATTTACCAAAATTAGCTTGCTCCTTTTGTTTTCACATGATTGTCCACCATTACAAAACCACACATGTGAAATACCATTATCTGGACCTTTTCTTTTGCATAGTTTTGAAGGAAAATAAAGTTACACATTTTGTAGTTTAATACATTTTCAAGCTCAGCCATTGAACTGTGTTACCCAAGTTATTTTTAAAATGTGATATTTGATTTTTTTTAATTTAGGTAAAACTTTATCTTTAATTCCAAACTAGATCATTTCTGAGGCCTCTGCTTGATTTGTACATTTCCGATTTATCTTAAGCATTTCCCCAGTTAGAGTTTACGCACCTTTTGTTGTTCAGATATTTGGGGATTTTTGTTTTTTAATCGTTTTAGGCCATGTACCATATTTGTGAACGGCTTCCCCTTGTATTTTACCAGTGAACTACATTTCCCGTGAGCCCTGTGTTCCGACGAGTTTCGGATAAAAACATCCTGAATATAACGGTCGCTTGACAGACTGCAGCAGTACAGGGGAGGCGAGTTCATATAATCGTGCTCTCCGAGGAACAAATTCTGAGATACACCGAAATAAACCATGGCTGAGGGCGATAATAAAAGTGCAAATCTGTTGGTAAGTGGCCTGTTAGTGTTCCGTCTTACAGGCAGTTCGCCTGTGGTCGAAATGAAATATCTTATGATTGTCTTTAGCAATATGCTACGCGGACTTATACTGTGGTCACAATTGTAAACAGATTAAACAAAGGCACTACAGGACACCATTAAGCTTAATATGTCTTTAATTGTCAGAATGTTGATCTTGTGAATACACCGAAAAGAAGGTATACGTTACGCCACGGATATGAACTGCGTGATAAGATGTTAGCAAGCTAATTGAGTGCTAACGAAGCGGATTACTCCGTGTATCTAACGTCTTACTAAATGATTTTGTTGATAGTGCATTTGTTTGTTAACTTACGTTTTTAATATATTTAGTTTTTGCCAAGTATTTGCTTTTGATAAGTATTTGTAACTTAAAATGTGTATGAGCGTTGCTGGAGATAAGCTTGACGAAAGTCTTTCTGCCTTTTTTTTTTAGAGAGATTAACGTTAGTTGTAATGCCACCATGAACTCTGGTTGACGTTTTTGCTTTATCCTTTAAAAAATACACTTTAAAATTGTAACTGCCTATATTTTACGTGATGTATCGCAAATAAAGGAAGTAACTGGACAGACCCTTTAAATATGGCCTGCTGGTTTAAACACGGGATTTCACAGTCGCCGTCTTTAAAGCCATTTATGTTATTCTCTTTTATTTTTGTGTATGTTGACATGTAAAAGATATCTCTGATAGACACCAACATTAATTATTAGGGGTTTTTTTACATTCTTGACATTCCTGTTGGATGCGCCCATCCCATGAATTCATGACACTCCCATTGTACAATTCCCGATAATGCCATGTCATCTGTCTTAAGAGAACTCATTGTTTTGACACTGTTACTGACTGAAAGCTCTTCTCTAGGCTCAAGAGACGAGTCAACTGGAAGAGCAGCTGCAAGGATGGGGAGAGGTGATCCTGGCTGGAGATCAGGTCCTGCGCTGGGAGAAGCCGTGGTACCCAGCAGTGTTAGTGGGCGCCACTACAATCCTGTTCATGTGAGTCTGCTCTTCACAGAGTGCATTACAGCTACTTCTTGACTAAAGGCCTAATCATTCACTTCAGTTAATCAGATAAGGTTACACACTTAAAGCTGAAGTCCTTGAAGAATTTAATGTGGTGGGTTTTTTTTGTTAGTTTTTTCTCCCCATTAACACTCTTTTTCTCACTTGCCTCTGAATATAGAGGTTGTTACACAATGTAAGCACATGCCCTTTATAATGATCTATTATGACGTTGTAATCTCATCTATCAGATATTCAAAACGATGTCATGAATGCCAGTGTGATTATTGCTTATATACAGTCATTTACATTCTGTAAGAATAGAATACTGTTTTTGGGTTTGGAATAATGTTGCCAATGGGGATGCAGATCCGGTATGCCAATATTTTTCAACTCATTTTGACATGTCAATACCGATATATTTCCTTTTGTTTGTAAACAACACCAAGTCTGTCCTGTGTGGAAATTATAAATAAATTATTTTTACGTTTGGTTAGTTTTTAACCGCTTATTTGTTAGAATTAAATAAACAATGATGAAGTTCTTTTATAACGACAGTACGTTGTAGCTTTGAAAATAACTGTAAATAAACTAGATATCAGTCGCTGCTTCTTTTTTTCTTCAGAGAGATGCGGCAGTAACCTTAACGTTATATTTTAAGATTTAACATTTGTAGATGATGTAAAGCAAAAGGGCAATTGGACCAAGTGTGTAAGCACCTTAAAATTCTTCAGCTTAAAAAAAAAACAAGGTTAAAAGAAAAGGAAAGTCCTTAAGATTAAAATTTAGTTCCTTTTTTATTTTTCCTCCTCGTACTTTCAGAAGCATCCTGTGCTATGAACTAATCGTGTGTCATCAATAAAGAGTTCATGACCTTTTTTTTTTTTGCAGGCTGGTCTACTTCTTGGACCCCTCTGTGCTCACTGGTCTATCCTGCACTGTCATGATCCTGTGCCTGGCTGATTACCTGGTGCCCACTCTTGCCCCCCGTGTTTTTGGTTCCAACAAATGGTGAGTGAAGCAAGTCCTGCTTTCGGCCACAGGCTCTAAAGTAATCTCTTCATCTATTAGCGAGGTTAAACAAATAGCATGTTTCTCTTCAGAGCACTTCAGATCTTCTGGGAAGACACATAGGTATTTGCACAGCATGTATGTTCTTGCCTCTTCTGGTTTTTAGTCTGTTTCCCTGGCAACTTCCCTTGCTCTCGTTCAGGAGCCGGGGTCTCTGGTGTCTGAGTGACAGGTTGCAGTTGCTGGCTGAGTGTCTAGTGTCAGACACCGTGTTGGTTTGACTCAGCGGATCTCCACTCCTCAGTGAGAGGTCTTGCTGTGCACATCACATTCTGCAGAGCGAGATCGAGATCAGACCCCTGCATTTATTTTAGTATCTGGCATCTTCCTGTGGCTTCAAGCTTTAAGCCTTCAATATGGTCATGTTTTGTGCCCAGAAATAAAATGCAATGGCTAAGCAGAAATGAAAACACTTTCCCTCTTCATTTATGAGTGAACATTTGATTTGTTTGCGTTACTCTTAAACGGTGTTGGGGAAAGTTACATTTAAAAGTAATGCATTACAATATTGCGTTACTCCCTAAAAAAAGTAACTAATTACGTTACTTAGTTTTTTTATGGAAAGTAATGCATTACTTTTTAAATATGGGCAGAGCTTGAGTGTTTGTTTTTAATATAAGAAGTTTTATTTTTAGCAAATGCAAATGCCCTTTCACACAAGTGTAATGAATAAACCTCAGGCTGAAGAAAAAGTAAATTCACATCTGTAAAGTAGAATA
>JAUMHE010000047.1:2855989-2875877 GCA_032359235.1 Enteromius mattozi
ATGAAATGCTTAGAGAGCTTAGAATACTCAGACAGATACTGATTTAGGAGTAAATTGCAGTGGTCTCTTATTTTTTTTCCAGAGCTGTACACATACCCAATATTTGAAGTGGACTGAAAAAGTTCTTCAAAGATTTAAGTTAAAGTTTTTGTTCTTTCAAATATTATTTGGAGAAAGTGAACAAAAATAAAGTATTTTTTCTAGACAATATTTTAACAATTTTTTTAGTACAATGTTAATATAAAAACCAATTATTTAGGTTTGAAAACTCTTATTTCATTTTATTGTTTTTATTATAATACTTTATTATAATAAATGGGTGTTTACAACATTACAATGTATAGTGTCCTATAATATGATTCATCATTAAAAAAATGCATATAATCATTATTATAAACTTAGCCTAAACTTTGTAATAACTTTACTGTAACGTTTAACTTAATGCCAGTATAAAATCCAAATATTTAATATAAAATATATATATATATATATATATATATTTATATATTTTTATATATTTTTAAAATAATATAATAGTTTACATTTTTCTCATATAGTATGAATGTGTGTTTAATATATGAAAATATATAGCTGCCTATAAAATGTGGGGGTTTTTTATGTTTTGGTTTTGAAAAACAAAAGGGTAAAAAAATGCTTCAAAAATACTTCATATCACATCACATGAAGGATAATCATATAAGTGTTTTTGGCATCCAAAAGTTAGAAAACCCTTGCTCTAGGGTTCTTTTGTATGGAGCGAGAGATTTTTTTTTTATGTGTAATAAGTGAACGCTTTCAGATACGACAGCTGATTGGCACCAGAACAAGACACATTGTCATAAGATATCCTCCAAATCTAAAGTGTGGGTGCAGCATCTGAGCCACACAGCAGCTGGGTGTGAGTGGCACTACAGAGAAGTACTTTGTTCCCTCTGCTAAACACAGTAATCCTATTTTGAAGAGGTCTATTTGAAGGAGAGACTCTCAGTGCCTTAGAGTGCTGGGCTGCAGTGGTTTTGTTACTGATCTGGGACATATGAGAAGTTACAACACTGTGTTGAGTGCTGTTTGCGGCATTTGTGCGAATTGGGATGGTGGCAAGAGTCCCCATCTGTGCTGTAATACAAGAGCTGCATGAGTTTGTGTTTGTAGAGACAGAGCCGTCTTCTTTCTATGTAATACAAGCAGTGCACACTGACAGTTCACTCTCGTCATAGTAAGGCATGCATTTGTTTTGCATAAGGGCAAGTGGGACATGAGGGGTAGGTGGTAATCTGTGAATGAGAATTGGCTTCTTGCCGAGGGGCCGTTCCCACAGAGACTCGTCTTGCATTCACAACTAGCTAGACAGTGTGCAGTGGAATGGGAACATAATGGTGATGTCAATTTGATCTGTTCTTAAAGGAATAGTTTGCCAAAAATGTATAACTCTTTTTCATTTATCATCATTGAATGAATATCTGGTTTGGTGAATTCAATATTTTCAGTATTTTCTCCTGTTTTGGTGAAAAACAATATTTAAGCCAATGATGTATATATCTATATATAGTGCCTTTTGAAAGTGTTTATAACCTTTTTTCACATTTTATGTCGCTGCCTTATGTTAAACTGCTTTGAATTACTTTTTTATTCCACATTAATCTACACTCAATACACCGTAACAGCAAATCAAAAAACAGAATTGTCACAACTATAAATTTAATAAAAATACAAATAATTGAAATAAGTACATTGCATAGGTGTACCCTTAACTCAATACTTAGCTGAAGCACCTTCTTTTTTTGCTATGAGGTGACCAGCTTTACTTAACAGTATTTGGCAATTATCCGCCATTCTTCTCTTCACCTCTCAAGGTCTGTCAGGTTGGATGGGGGCAGATGCAGATTTTCAGGTTTCTCCAAAAATATTTAATTGGGTTCAAGCCCAGGCTGTGGATGGCCACTCAAGGACATCCACAGAGTTGTCTATAAGTCACTCTTGCTGTGTGCTTAGGGTCACTGTCCTGTTTGAAAGGGAACCTTCTGTCCAGTCTAAGGTTCTGTATGCTCTGGACTGGGTTTTCATTAAGATTATCTCAATATTTTGGGGGAATAGAGCTTTTCTTCTACTCTGATGAGTCCCTCAGTCCCTCAGCCCCACAGCATGAGGCAGCATGTTTTACTTTTGGAGTGGTACTCACGAGGTGATGAGCAGTGGTTTACTTTAAACATCATGCTTAGAATTGAGGTTCATCAGACCAGAGAATCTTGTTTCTCAGAGTCTGAGGGTCTTTTAGGTACTTTTTTTTTTTGCGGAAAAAAGTGTGTTTTCATGCATCTTCACTGAAGAGAGGATTGAGTTTGGCCACGCTGCCATAAAGCCCAGATCGGTGGAGTGTTGCAGTGATGTTTGTTCTTCTGTAGGTTTCTCCTATCTGCATGTATGATCATGGAGCTTAACTAGAGTGACCATCAGGTTCTTGGTCACCACTCTAACCAAAGCTCTTCTCCATAAATCAGATTGGCTAGGAGGCCAGGTCTAGGAAGAGTCCTGGTTGTTTCAAACTGCTTCCATTAAGGGTAATAGAGACTACATTCTTCTTCATTGTTTTTCTGAACTCTTCCTTAGATGTGTGGCTTGATACAATCCTGTTTCTGAGCTCTACAGGCTGGTTTTTTATAATTTTATGATGTAACATTTACAAGCAATATGAATACTCCTTTTTGTATTTTATATATTTTTTAAAAATGTAATATATTTTTTGTAAATTGCAAAAAAAAATTAAAAAATGCTTTGCCTTTATGGAGTATAAAGTGTAGATTAATGTGGGAATTTTAATTTCATTTAAAGCAGTTTAACATAAGACAGCAACATAACAAAATGTCCAAAAAGATTAAGGGGTATGTACCTTTGAAAGGCACTTTTATATATATATATATATATATATATATATATATATAGCTTTTACATAAGTTCAAGATTTGAAACAAAACTAATCTGGAAATAATTGTAAAAAAGGATTTACAATATTTAAGCCATTAGCCTAAATCAGAAAATAATAGCATTATTTTTGAAATAATTAATGCCAGTGTTTTTTTTTTTTTTTTGCTGGTTTTTAATGTGTTACTTAAAGTATATATTTTCTTAGCTGGACTGAACTGTAAAAGTGGCACGATGATGATGGTGATTACTGAAGTTTTTATTTTTGGGAGAGCATATCCTTTAAGTGACTTCATCTAGAATTATTTTTTTTTGTAAACATGCACTTATTGGACGTATTTAACCACCGCGACATGTCTCACTGAAGTTCAGTGCTATGATCGCCATGTTATTGAGACACCATGTCAAGTTAAGAAAAGTTCATCTTAATTCATTTCCATTCCACTGAGTCTCAAACGTAATGCTTCTGGCACGAGATGCTAGAAAACCAGCGAGACACGTCACAACTGTCAAAGACATCGCTCTAGTGTGCATTTAAAAATGGCACAAATGCACGAACACGTCTTGCATGAACGGCCTGCTGCGACTTGATGCGAGCTGCTGAGTGATGGAGCGATGTGGGATTGTTTGTTCTTTTATATTCTCTCGAACTCCTACTTCTGTTCTCTCAGTCTGCTCTCTCCTCCTCTCATCATCCACCTCTCGCTATTTCTCATGCTTACACTCCTCTTCTCTTTTCACAGTGTGTCTCTGGGGATGATGCCGTTGCCGCTGGTGCCACTCTCCCTGTCGCCATGACGATGCCGCTCAGCCCCCTCTCCAGCGACGAGGAGCAGCAAAGGATGCTGGGAAACAGTCAACACCTTTATCCAGGGGCGGAAGAGGAAGAAGAAGAGGAGGAGGAGGAGGAAGAGGAAATGGATGATGACGGCATGGACGAGGAAGGCGAGGAGGAAAACGGAGAGCTGGAGTTGGATGACGAACAGGACGTGGATGACGAAGATGACATCAGGCGAGGACCAGGGCATTTGAGAGGAGGCAGGGAAGAGGGGCACAGGCAAAAAGGCACAATGGCTGGACGACTTCCAGGAGACAGACCGCTACGACCCGGCAACCCGGGCCACACGGCCAACCCGTATTCGTCCAACCCTGGACCCACCCACCAAGCGCCGGCTAGTCAGCAGCAGCAGCCACAACAGCAGCGGAAGCTACGAGAGCGAAGCTCAAGCAACGCACCTGATGACACACACATAGCTATGATGGTCTTTCGGATTGGCATTCCTGATATCAAACAGACGGTTAGTCACAAACACACACACAAAAACCCACACCTGTTTTCCTATTACCCACTCATACGCTATGCAACATCCGTCTTTTGCTAACCATGCCTGGTTAAGCCCACAGCATACATATTAACCAGGCAGTCAGAGTGCCGCCGAACACTGTTCAAAGAATCAATTAAGCGAATACTGGGAGTGATACAAGTTTATGACAAGTATACCAATCTGAAAAACAGGGCACGAATGAATTACACAGACTTGGAAAAGCTGTTCTCAAGCGTTCAATGCCATCTCAAACTGTCTGGCGCATGTGCTCTGCGATGGCAGGTCAGAACTTGCTCTCCAAGACACCTCACGGTCAATACTCATGACCTCTGCTGCACAAAAGACATGCTATACTTACACTTTCTTCCCTAGCAGTACCTTATACATAAAAAAAATGTGAATAGACTTTGAAATAGAACCCAGAGCGCAGCAAGTTGCCAGTAGGTGGGCCAAACACTCGACAAACACACATTTAGTGCAGTGGTTGCAACCGTGAAGCAGAAATGTTATTAGGACTTAAGGCTGGAATACACTAAATTATACTACGGAGCAGTTAAATGCTTGAATCTGATTGGCCTACGAATGTTCTAAGGCAGGGCTGTCCAAACTCGGTCCTGGAGGGCCAGTGTCCTGCAGAGGATGTTTCTCAATATGTGTTCTTCAGCAATCTTGCGTCCTTGTGTTCTTGTTCTACATCATCATTAACCGTCAAAGTTCAGTTCCAATTCTCAAGAACGCAGGTACAGAGGATGCATGCAAGTGCCTGGATGTGTTCTTGATATCAAGGATGCATCGAGTGCAGACAGAGACTTAAACCATAAAAAAATCCCAAAAGACGCTGCGGGCGGCTGGTGTACGGAAACCTGTAAGCTTTAAACTCACTCTCGCAAATACTTGATGACTCTTTATATGAAAATAAAGTATGTGAAAATGATAGGCTATCTTTTGTTATGTTGTTATGTTATATTTATTGCTCATTGGCCACTGCTTATGCTGAGACTATGTGATCAGTTAAAGCAAGAATGCAGTACATCTCAATTCTCATGAGGATGCGCTGTGTTCTCGCGTCCTTCTGAGAAGGCTTGGCAAGACCGGTCTCCATAAGAACACAAGTCCATTCTCTTTTTGGAATTAAGTAACAGCCAGAGTTTAGCTCCAACACTAATTAAACACACCTGAAGCAGCTAATCATGCTCATATTTTGTTAGAAACTTCCATGTAGCTGTGTTGAGGCAAGTTGGAGATAAACTCTGCCGGACACCGGCCCTCCAGGACCGAGTTTGGACAGCCCTGTTCTAAGGTGTGCAATTATTTTCAGGGAAATGCACAGTGTAAGTGGTTCCATGCAGGTCTTGACTGCATTACATGTCCATGTCACTTTGCCAAATGATTTGAGTTATGTTCTTTCTCTCCCGCTCGCGCTCCCTCAGAGACGCACACACAGTAACATGCTAAAGTTGTTAGCACTACTCTACCGATTTTATCAGAGTAACATAGTTTATTAACTTAACTACATGGCTTCTCACAAGCGAAGTAACAAGACTCACAGAGGTAATCTCTCTCTCTCTCTCTCTCTCTCTCTCTCTCTCTCATGACTTAATAACTGCATTATTTTGCTATCAATGGCTCAATCCTCCGCTACTAGGTCTTTTAGAATTAGCAACGGAGGCGTTGGAGGCAGAATCATACAATAGCTCTTTAAGTAGAAAAAATGGACAAATGCCTTGAAATATATTGTCTGATCAATGTCTTAAGGTGTGGCAACCATAGTATAAGCAGAATAATTGACTTTAGTCTGTTAAATTTTTAGAAAATAACAGTAAAGTAAAAGTAACAGCCACTCTGCTTCACCACCTCGTGTGTGCGTTATTTTCTAAAAATTCAACAGCCCATTGTCTTTTATTCCTTACTGATTTTTGCCCAAGTTTTTCTCAGATTTACCATCTAAACATGTAAATGAAAGTCAGAGCAGATGCGAGTTGACAGATTCCATAGAAAATTGTGTATGAATGGTTTCAAATTTTTTTTATCTTCAGACACTGATGATACACAGGGCAACTTTTTGAGCAATGTTGTCGTGCAACTTTTTTTTCAAGCAATGTTGCTTGGGCACTTTCTGATTGGGATATTTTAGATCAGTCATGGGCCTTGTGTCTCACCTGGTTGTCAGTTGACTGCAATATTTCCCAAAGTTGCCCAGCAATATTGCTTAAAAAGTTGCCCACTGTATCATCAGCCTAAGTGTATGATGCCTAGTGTTTTAATAATCTGTTCAGAATTTTTAGAAGTTAATTTCAGCCTTTAGCTTGATTATAACTGCATATGAATACTTTTGAATACCTTGAATACCTTTTTAAAGGTTGGAATCAGAAGAAATTAGTACTTTTTCTATTCATCAAAAAATCCTGAAAAAATGTATCATGGTTTCCACTAAAAAAGGTTTTATTTTTTTTAAAACATTGATAATACTTAAAACTATTTCTTGAGAAGCAAATCATCATAATGATTTCAGAAAGATTATGTGACGCTGAAGACTAGAAGACTAAAGATACTGAAGATCGAGCTTTTCCATCACAAGAGTAAGTTACATTTGAAACTATATTAAAATACAGCTAAATAATGTTAATTCTTAGTTCGATTAGATATTTAGATTGGTTTAATCAAAACTAAATCCACTGATTTACCAATGAAAATTTGATAAGAAGCATCACGTTTCAAAAGCATCGGGAGATTAGTTGATTGTAGAGACCATTGGTGGTAATGGTTCTATGATTTAGGACGTATACAGCGTCTACACTTAGTTATTATGAGTTCTGTTGTCGCTGCTCAAGCATGGTGGGGACACAGTGGAACGATGCTTTTGGGAGACACAGCCCTAGTCACTTAACTTATTCAGGATTTGGTAATTGTCAGAAAGTGTTCAAATAAATCACTGACAAGTCCAATTACTTTGAACTTTTAAACTATACAATATTTCAGACTTCTCTTGATGAATATGGTTTTACAGGATTCTGATTGCTCAGGAATCTATATTTAAATATGGGCTGACGCTGGCTGGATCTGTGAAATTGCCCTCCAGCGTACACTCATATGGTCTGTGTGCGCTTACACGAGTGTGTGCACGCATATGTGTGTGTGTAAGTAGATTTTATCCAAACTTCTCCTCCATACAGATGTGCAAACGTTGGCATTTTTTTCCCCCAGATAAAGCAAAAAGAAAGAGCAAAAGAGAGAGAGAGAGAGAGAGAGAGAGAGAGAGAGAGAGAAGAAAGCAAAAGAAAAAACAAAACAAAACAAAGAAAGTTAGTACAGAGACTCTAGTTAAACATCCACATGACAAGAATCCTTCCCAAATAAAATCCTGTAACCGACTGTATGGCTTTCAAATAGAAACAGACTCAAGGTGACCTCAACGGTTTTAGATGGAGGGAAAACGAGGGGAAAAAAGATGTGGGTTTAAAGTAGCCCAGTAAAAAGCTTGTGATGGTGTTCAAGTGAAGCTCTTTTTCACAAGACAGATTAAGAGGTTCAGTGGTTTGAGGAATGAAATCACCACTGCTGTAATCCTTTTATTGTACACCACAAATTAAAGCAGGCACTTTTAATTAAAGTCACTGTGGACATGTTTGCCGAAAGGGATGCAAACGTCGGCGCTGCTTCCTCCCAGACACACATGACAGCATACTCTACAGTATGTTTATAGCTGTGCTTCATTCCTTTGAATGACAGTACTGAGGTTTGCTTTCCCATCATGCTCCCTGGACCGTCCTATAGCTGTGGGCAGTGGCAAGAGATTAATGATTCATGAATAATATGATTATGCTTGATAATTGAATTAAAACGGGTAGACCTGGGCAAAGAGTGTTCTTATTTTAGTATTGTTATACTGTTATAGTTTATTTGAATGCTTTTGGAATTTTTTTGTGCTTTTGTCACTTGTACATTTTTATTAGTTGTTTTTTTTTACTAAATAGTTTTTATTAGATTTTTAAGAAATGTTTATTTCAGTTTTAGTTTTATTTTTTTTATTTTCAGTTAGCCATTTTAATTCTTAAGCTTATTTCAGGAAACATTTATTGTGAACAAGATCAACACTAATCTACATAATATAAATAAAAACTATATCTGCATTTAAATATTGACCAGATGGATGCACTTTAGTAGAATAGATGTTACTCGAACAGTGGATTTGGTCATGCCAGATGAGGGGGCATATTCAATGTTTTCGGCAAATTTTTATTTTTTTATTCTCAGTGTTTGTAAAAACCAAACTCTATCTGCTTTTGTTTTTTTGTTTTCTTTTTTACTCTTCCAGTGTGGGACTGTATAATTAATGTAGGTGTGCATATGTGCATTAGCGTGTGTGTGTTTGCGAGGGGGAAGTTTGTGTATGTTTGTGTGCAAGTGAAAGAGAGAGACAATGAGTGCTGTTTTCTTTGTTCCAGTTATTCGAAGCTGCCTATTTAGTCCAACAAGCCACTAGCAAATTGTAATTAGTGTAAGATTGGTTGATAGATGAAACAGGATGGCAGTGAAACACCTGGAGGTGATCTGAGCTGCATCGAAACACTCTGCCAAACATTTTTCTTCTGATTTTTAGCCGATCTGCAACACCTGCCTGTGCAAAAATGATACATGGCTCAAATGCTGCAATACAGTGATACATTCATGATGTATTGGCTTTTAAAATTAAGAACCAACTTTAACAGTAATTTTGATTAACGTAATTAAATCATATTAAAAGAATATTTTAAAATTCACCATATCTATGTTATTGATGTTATGAATGTTTTATCCAATGTTTCATTTTTTTGTATTGGTTTTAAACTTCTCTCTGATGACGTATGCCAGTATTTTCCAATCATTTAGTCTACAGTTGACCCTCCATCCAATCAAGAAACTAACAGTTCCAATGTTTTTCTATTTCAATAATTAGTTTCACGTGAACATACATAAAAATTAAGATCTGTTGTTACTTCTATTACATTGCAACTAATTAGTCATTACTACATTAAAGACGGCAGTCAGGTGTGCAAAGCTGTCAATGTTATTTTATATACATACATACATATAATAAGGTTCGTCTGACTTTGAGATTCTCTTTCATGTCTTTCTCTCCAATGTCTTCCTGATTTCTCTTTTGCCTCAAACCATGTTCTTTTATGAGACTCTCTGTTTTTTTTGTGTGGAATAATGTGTCCGCATAATCCCAGTACATTAGGCCTGCTCTACATACCAGCTAATTCACCCTCAATAAACTGCAATTGCTCGTTAATTGTGATTTAATGAGTTTGGGGAGAGACAGCAGGTGCGCAAACACAACCGAGCAAATGTAGGGCCGCGGGAATGCCCACTCACCCCGTAATGCACTAAATGCTTTTGGACACAGATTTGCCATCAGACATCAAGCAGTGACCCAAAACAGAACTAGAATTGTTTATCAAACAAAATGTACTTAAAATTAAACATTGAAATGTATTCTTTTTTACCACAAACTGCAAAGGAACTGTATGCTAAATAGTGATAGAAATAGTGAAACAGATGTGTTTGCAGTGCAGGGCGCTGAACCCTGAGGGGCATCAGGGCATTATCAGAGCGACCCCACATCTCACACTCATTAACCACAGAGTCTGCCTACAGCTCTTTGAACCAGCGATCGCTGAGAGAGCTGGGGGCAACAGTGAAGAAGTAAGGATGGAGGGAGAGGCATGCAAAGAGGATTGGACAAGTCAGGGTGGGAAAGTATTGCTAAAGCGCAAAAAAAAAGTCTTTAACAGTATTTTGCCTATTTATGGTAAAGGGATCATTAACTGAGAAATAAAAATTCCCTTGATCTTTTGATTGATATGTATATATATGTATATATATATACATATCAATCAAATATATCTAAATATATATATATAAATATATCTAAATATATATATATATATATATATAAATATATCAAAGAGGTATATAAGAGGTCACTATACTATAAAAACATTCTGTAAGTTTTAGAACTCAGAACTTACTCAGTCTAAAATTACTCTAGCCAATTTGCAGACAGATTGTGGAATGTGGCACTTTATGATGTAATAGTATGGCAAAACTCTGCCTCCGGAGAAGAATATCAATGCCTGCTTCTACATCGCTGCCTCTTTAGCCCCTCCCACTGATTTGCGTGTGTAGTAAATGCAGGTCTACTAAGACACCAAACAATAAACTTTATTTGATGAACTTTTTTCACAATTCAACAGGATTTTCAGTAAAATTTTAACTAAAGGACAATGCTGTGCCGACTTTATTTAATCTAATTCTGTTATTACAGATCTGTGATATGTACTATTTATGCATTTTTGACTTAAATCACAGCAGTGTCCATCTATGAGGAATGTACGCTGTCAAACATACATAACTGTTAGCCAATCATAGCACTGGGCGTTTACTTCTGAGTCTACAATCTGCCACATCTTCAAAAACAGAGCTTTCAGATGAGGGGGTGAAAAGAACAGTACAATATAATAAAAATGCAGTTCATGACCTCCTTTAATGTTTTTATAGAGGTGTCTTTTGTTCATCAGTGCTGCATTTGTTTGAGCAAAAATACAATGAAAATAGAAATAATGCATAATTTGTACTACAATTTCAAATAGCTTTTTTTTCTACATTCTAAAATGTTATTTATTCATGTGATTTAATGGCTGAATTTTCAGCATCATTACTCCAAATCTTTAGTGTCACATGACTCTTTCTAATCTTTCTGATTTACTGATGTGGTGTTCAGTAAACATTTTTTATTATCAGTGTTAAAAACAGCTTCATAATTTTGTGGAAACAATGATACATTTTTTCCAGGAATCTTGATAAATGGAGTTCAAAAGAACAGCATTTATGGGAAATGGAAATCTTTTGTAAATGTAAAAATCTAGATTAGATTTATGCTTTATAAAAAACTATTTGCCAATCTGGGTTAGAAAACACTGAGTTAGAAAACCTTTTTTTTCCAGCGAAAGAGGAAGATGAAAATGAGAAGTATGTGTAATTGTGAAGACTAAATAACCAGGAGTGGTCATGAAGATGGCAGCGATAGAAAGAGAGAGAGATAGAGGAGTAGGAGGAGGCAGTGAAGGTTATTTCCCTACAGATCTCATTAAAGTCTACTAATCCCCCGTGCTCTTGCCCTGCAGAAACGGGCCCACGGGAGCTGCTAGAGTGAGAGAGAGAGACACATGGAGGGTTACATGAAACATTGTACCAGTCAAACATGAGTAAACACTTTAGTAAGACTACAGTATCAGGTATGCTTGCATATATTAGACAGTTTCAGATTATTACATCAATGATTTACTTCTTTATCACTGGTAAACAATTATATATTTTTTAGCTTATTTTCATTCTAATTTATTAGAATAGCGGTCTTTCCATTATTAGCTCAGTTTGTTTCTGTCTGTTACTTAAAAATATCACAGAGTAAAGTCACAAAACTGAAATAATGCATGTATAAAGTCAAAAAAATGATACCTTTACATGTCCTTATTGAACGCACCATGTAAAGATTCACTGATTTTAAGATGAGTTGTTTGTCAGAGCTGCCCAACCGTTAAAAACAATATAAAATGTTGTGTTTTCAGAAGCTGGGTGATGCGACAAGACAGTAAACTAAAACATAGGAGTATATTAGCAATGGAATGACTTTGACAGAGAATACACGCTGTCTGGAGCGTCCCAGTCCTGACCTCAACCCAACTGGGATGTTTTAACACGACCTCAGGAGTGTGATTCACTCCAGAATTATAGTGCAGAATTCCTCCTGATCTCCTGCAGGTCTGATTCGCAATTACAGGAAACATTTAGTGGAGGTTATTACTGACAAAAGAGTTTTCAAATCCAGTTGTTCCGATTCTTTTTCCAACCTGCTAGGTGAATCTATTTTGCAGAAAGACTTGAAAACACATCAATTTTTGTCTTATATGTTTAAGCAAACTATGTTTGTCCATTGCTGATGATATCAAACGTCATACTTTTTCCTACAGTTGTACGTTGGATGTCTGTAATAATTCAAACATATGCCTAATGAAGTAAAAATATTGGTTTGCCAAGCACATTAGTCCTTGTGTAATATATCAGCAAAATGTGACATTTTTCTGTTCTGTATCATACGCAATCTGCAAGTATCCAAGCCCTCTGAATCAATAATGTACTTTGAATCAGGCTAATCTAGGACATTTTGTAATGTGGGACAGCTAAACTCAATTGTGTGCATTTTTGTAATGGTCACGTTAGCAAATCTATGTTAACATGACCCTATTCCAGCTGGATTGTTATTTGATTAAGATGTGTTTGTTGGTCTGACAAAATCAGATTTGTTCACATATGTGGGCTTATATACACAATTTATTTCCCTCCCTTGAGGGTTTTCAGATGTGAAGTAACAAAGATGCTGATGCGTGTGTGCAGCAATGTTAAATGATTGTTAGCATGCTTGGCCATGAAATCTGAAACTTTGGTTTCCAATTAACTTACATTACATGTACATTTAAATGTATGTGAGGGCCAGTCTCACAAAAAAGTCACCAGAGCACAAAAGTTAAACCAAACTATTAGACCAAAGTTGCCTTTTTTGATATTTTAACTTTAAATGAACGTTGTACCTCTTGACACCTAGCTTAATGAGAAAGAGTAGAGAGAGAAAGAATAACAGTAATGGGCTGAAACCAGAATATTAGCTTAAGAACAGAGAAAAACAAGTATGAAAATGTCAAGAGAGAGAGAGAGAGAGAGAGATGTAGCTTTTTATCAATAAAGCAATTAGACCAGGAGATACAAGCAAAGACATTTAGGTACATTTTGTTTAATTAGCTAATCTGTTTAGAACTTTTATCTGTAAATTGTTCCTCAATGCTTTAAAAACACCACAGGATGTCACACTTATTGTCAGAGGAAAGTAAGAGGATGGCATCGTGAAGAAGTCTGTGGTTTGGACCTGAAAATAATAGCTCTTAGATTAACTGCCAAATTACTATAATTAGATATCATTATAATAAATCATTTTCCAGGTTGATTATCATTCCACCAAAATGGTTGTAATCACATGGGTGCAGATGAACTCATGTCTACATCTGCGTTGTGCACCTTTTTTAATCGTTAGCATTGTACAGGTAGTGTTAAAAGGATAGTTCACTCAAAAATGGCAATTCTGTTGTTTTTTTACTAACCTAAAGTCATGTCAGTCCTGTTTTATTCTTCAGTGGAACAAGCAAGGAGATGTTTGGAAGAATGTTCACTCAGTTCTTTTCCATACAGTGAAAGTAGATGTGAACCGGCTGTCCAGTACAGTGGCCCAGTACTGCAATACACAACAAAATTGCCAAAATACAATGCATAGGGCTAATTTAGATGTGTTGTGGTAATTTTACTGTGGCTTTTTTCCATTGTGTTGTGCTAATTTTGTTGCGTTGTGACTTGTTTCCATTGTGTTGTTTTGTGACGAGGGTTGCAAAGGGGTGGGAAATTTCCAGAAACTTGCCATGGGAACTTCATCTTGGGAATTTTGTAAATATTCCAAGTTGTAAACTTCCCAGAAATGTATGGGAATTAATTGGAAATTTGGGAAAATGTATAAAACTGTATCATATACAAACATAAATATAAACATTTTGTTTAATCATAAGCTGACATGCATGCAAAGTAATACAAATGTTAAAAATGACATTCTTAAATTTTAATTAAAGTGAAATTGCATTAAATCTGGTTGTTTTAACCAAGATTATGCTGCAAGATTATTTTCTCAAATACATTTAAGTTCCCAGTTCTTGCAATTTTGCAAGAATTCTGAGTTTATTTCCATTAATTCCCATGGAAAGTTTCCAGTCTTGAATTTTGCAACCCTAGTTGTGATTTTCATTGTGTTGTGCTAATTTATTGTGTTGCGACTTGTTTCTATTTTGTTGCAGCTTGTTTCCGTTGTTTTGAGCTAAAACACAAAATGTCTTCTGAAGCCATTTACTACATTTCTTACCTTGACAGCTTTGGTCACCATCCTCTTTAACTATAAAAAAGCAGCTTGGATGTTCTTCTATAAACATCTTTTGTCTTCCACAGAGGCATGAGGCATGAGGCATGTATAAAAGATGAAGAATTTTTCAATTCTGGGTGCACTATTCTGCATATCCTTGCATATGCAAGATGTTTGACTTGTGCGTACTGAACTGTGAGTGATCTCCACGCGTCTTGATTTTCCAAATTGTCTGTGAAGTTGTCCACTACACCTATGACCTCTCTTGAGCAGAACTCCCTCCAGAGCACATGTTCTCCGTAAGAGCACAGTGAAACATGTACACCATACCATAGCGCACCGAGGGATTGCTGAGATGTTTCCATGGCAACCTGCAGCTTGCTCCACTAATGAACTGGTTGCCATGGTGATGGGGATTGGCTGTGTGCAAAGTGAGAGACTGAATAACAGAGGGAGGAAGAAATTTCACACTTCTCTGTGCCACTGCATGTACACACACACACACACACACACACGAGGACAGTGCACGAAACTGCCCGTTTCAGACTTAACCCATCAAACACAGCCACGAACCAATCACAGCAACTCCTCAAGGTCAGCAGAGGGAATTTCTTTCCAGCACTCCGCTGCAGGGCTGTCCCATTTTCGCAGTTCCTAGAACAGCGCTACTGTCCCAAAATCCAGCTTGAAGCGACCATGTCCCTTAGCCTGGAGCTTGTGCTCAAGCTTGTAGGCTGCAAGGGGGTTTAAGCGATGTTGTAGCAGAAACCAAGCTGTCCTTTCAGAGTGGGGTGTGTCACAAATCACGTCACTCTTGAGGTACCTGGGCAGGCTGTGGATTAAGGCTATTACTGCAGGCTAATAAATCAATTTGCATTGCCATTTAGCACTACCAGGGCGACTAAAGACTGATGAAGCTGATGGACAGTTGCCGGTCAGGGGTCTGCTAATCCGACAAGCAGTGATGTTTTACCTCAGTGAATCACAATGTCTCCCTCTAGTGCACAACAGACGGAACTGCTTTTTTTTTTTGTCTCTTTAGGGTCAATAGGGATAAAAGAGTAATTTATATAATAATAATAATTGTTTGGTAGTTATTATTAATAAATTAAATAAAATTAAGCATATATATTTTATGTAAAGAAATAATGTAAAATGTATGAAAATTAATTTGAATATATATAATCAGAAATATAATACAAAATACTGTTAAAATGTTTGTTGTCATTTAAACTTTACATTTCTTGAGGTGCAAATCAGCATATTATATGATTTCTGAAGGATCACGTGACACTGGAAGACTGGAGTAATGATGCTGAAACATTAACTTTGAAAAAATAGTTATTTTAATTTGTAATAATATTTCAGAATAGTGCCAGTTTTACTGTATTTATGATTAAATAAATGTAGCCTTGGTAAGAAGTAAGTTTCAAGAACATCAAAAAATCTTACCAATCCCAAAGCTTTGAACGTTAGTGTATATAACAGGCCTATAAATAAAACAGACACACAAAAAACACATAAATATTAGGCCTTTAAATATTAATATCTTTAATGTATATTACAACATAATATTTAGTCACACATTATTTTAAGATCCAATTCTCACTATTAACAAACAATTAACTATATTTTGCCTCAAACTCATAATTTGCTGCTTATTAGTTGTTACGTTTAGGTATTGGGCAGAATTAGGGATGTATAATATGGTCATGCAGAATATGTGCTTTTATAAGTACTAATGAACAGCCAATATGTTAATAATGGGCATGCTAATAAGTAACTAATTAATAGTGAGAACTGTTGCCTATACTATACCATATACTATACTGTTACTTAATTTTTGTTTTTATATATAATATATGTATAATAGTTTTGTTTGTCTAACAGCCATTTTTTTCTCTGTGTTTTTGTAGAAATGTCTGAGGTTCAACCCTGATGCAACCGTATGGAAGGCAAAGCAGCAGGTGCTGTGTAGTCTGACTGAATCTCTAAGGGATGTATTAAACTATGGCCTTTTCCAACCTGCTACTGACGGGCACGATGCCAAGTTCTTGGAGGAAGAGAGGCCGCTCCGCGAATACCCACAATCCTTTGAGAAAGGAGTACCCTACCTGGAGGTACCCTTCCTATTATTCTCCTCTTCATTTTAGAAATTTTTGTTTACTGTCCTTCTTTCTTTTTTTTCCAAGTCTTGTTCTATAATTGAATGTGAGTGTTGGTGCTAGGAAACTGCTGCTTCAAATTGTTTGTTGCCTTGGTGATAATAATTCTTTAAGTGGCTTCTCTAGTAACTATGAATCCTAATAACCCTGATATGGTTTATTAGAGATTTGTTTTACAATGTACAAGATTATTATTTTTTTATTATTATTATTTGTAGGCAATTAATATTATACAACAAAAGTCAACTCAAAGACTACTTAATTCACAAAAAAACTTTATATCTGAAGTTGATAATGGAGGTTGGCAATATTACTTATTTTTGTATATGTACTGTTAGTATTTATTATTTTAATAAATCAATATTTAATTCAATATTTTTTTACTTTAATACTTCAATATAGTTGTTTTAATTAGTTGCAATGATAACATTATTTTTTATTAAATTAAAATTATTTCATCTAAAATTAATATTAATATTTTCTTTTCTTTTATTTTGACTTTATTTAAGTTACTGGTAACTATTTTTAATAGTTTATTATTATTATTATTATTATTATTATTATAAATTATTTAGGTAATTTAAAATAAATAATAAAACAATTTTTAAACAATTTTTTTAAACTATTTTAATAGTTTTGGTTTTAGTGAACATTGATCAACACAACAATGCTATGAACTGTGCCATGAGCAGAAGTTAGTCCACCTACAAAAGTAGTCCGAGAACTTTACCAATCACAAAAACTTTTATTTGGCAATATTCCTGTAAGGGTTTTAAGAAAAGATTTTTCCAAACATTTCTGTTTTTTAACTATCCTTATCTTACATTAGTCCTCTTTACAATACTGTAAACATTTTTTTCCTCCACAAACTGATGGAAGTTTCTTTGACGACTCTCAGATAACTGTCTAACACTGATTTTCTTTCACACAGTTCCGCTACAAAACCAGGGTGTACAAACAGACAAATCTAGATGAAAAACAGCTGGCCAAACTACACACAAAGGTAAGTGTCACCACATAAAACATCAAATTTTCTAAAAATAGAAACGAACATTCAAGCTGTGCTATTTGCGTCTTAGGCCTGTATGTTACCTGAGATATACATAAGTAGCTCATCCTCAGCATGGCTATATGTGTCTCCCCCTACAGGCCAGTCTAAAGAAGTTCATGGACTACATCCAGGCCGGGGCTGCGGATAAGGTAGCCAAACTTGTAGACAAAGGCCTCGACCCCAACTACCATGACCCTGATACAGGAGGTGAGGTGTCAGGCACTGCACTGTTCCTTTCCTGTGAGACTTAATGAACTTCCCATTAGTGAGCTGGATAATGAATTACTGCCAGCAGAGCATAAACTGGCCCGCACACATGCTACATGCATATGGAAATAGGGCTGAATATTCAGTGAGTGTTTACAGGAATGGACATTTGCATCTTCTCAAACGATCCATGCAGTTGCCAACAAAAGTCATCCTGAGTTTAAATTAGGCAACAAATGCGTAAAGTTAATGTTAGTCTCAGCAAAAACTCAATTACTACACTTGGGCTGTTTAATGAGATAAAACAATTACTGCAGCTCAGCGGTTCAGTTCAATGCATGTCAACGGAGGAAAACCACTGAATAATTTGAATAAATTTGTAATGGGGCAGCATCTTTTATGGCATATTAATTCAAAGTTTTTAGCGCTTTGGCAAGCATTTGGTGAGCTGAAGACGTGGCCAGACATGTTGTGAAAGCTGTTTTATGGACCAGATGACAATGCAGAGTAATATTAGCATTCGTTTGCGACAGAGTTTGACTTGCAAGACGGCTACCTTGAGTGTTGTTCACAGTTTGTGTCGTCTGCGTTGTCACAGAGTTGATGTTATGCTCGCCAGGCTGACAGTCACTTCTCAGAGCAGACCCTGCTAACAAGGAGTGAGAACTGCTGCACCATTTGCAACCACTAGGAGGCTGATTAGAGAGAAAATGTCTGTTTATTAAAGGCAATTAAAGGGATATTTTTTGTTTAAACATTTTTTGTTTTATTTATTTAAATATGCAAATTATTATCTAATATATATATATATATATATATAAAACATAGACTAGTTTGCATACATTTTGGATTAAGCCAGGTTAAAAAAAAATATTTTTGATGTCTTTTTTATCACTCCATAAAAAAAGTACTGTTACCAGCCAGAAAAAAAATCACCACTTTTTAGGAATAAAATGTGTATATATGTATAAAATCAAGAGGAAACAAAACCGCTCTGTAAAATTCTTCAGAAAATAGACAGTTTTGTTTATGTAAATGTAACTGAGGTGGAGATTTATGGCTTACTGCCTGAGTAAAAAACTCATTGTGAGAAGACTTTAAATATATGTATAGCAATTAAAATCTACAGATGCGTATAGACAAAGTGCGATGAAATAAACACTTAAAAGTGTATTTGGGATAATTGCTTTCCACTGGTCTAAAACAACATGTTATAAGCTGTATAGCCTGAAATCTTGACCAGTGCACAGGAAAAAAAATACCTTGCCTTTTACATAATGTACAAAAATATGTACTGTATCATAAAGCTGTTAACCATTGCAGCTGAATCACTGGGATCTGGATCAGTCTGATTTGTGAATAAATATTTGTGGGCTGGATCAATTGATTTGTTATTTTGTACATCATAACATGAACATGCCGATGATCTTGGTTGAGGCCAAAACTGTTCAAAAAAGTTTAAAATATTTCTTGTTTTCTGATCTGATCACATTTCATGACAATTTAAGTAGAAAAGGAAATTGAAAATATTTCACTTACATTTTCTTGTAACTATATATATATATAATCACATTGATAGTAATTATCCATTTGCCTTACTGACTGATTGTGTGTGTGTGTGTGTGTGTGTGAGACAGAGACCCCACTCACTCTGGCCGTACAGACGGAGCCGGGCGGAGGGGAGATCATCAGGGTGCTGGTGATGGGGGGAGCTCACATTGACTTCAGGGCAAAGGATGGATTGACTCCTCTCCACAAGGCTGTCAGAGCGCATGCACACACTGCCCTTCTGGTAACACATACAGCACCTCAGAACCATGATTAGATGAACTGATGCTTGTAATAAAAAATTATTTAAATCTTAATGTCTGTTTTCTGTTTTTTTTTAGACGCTGTTGTCTTTGGGGGCATCTCCTGATTATAAGGACCGCCGCGGGCTGACTCCACTTTACCACACTGTGCTGATAGGGGGTGACACATCCTGCTGCGAGACCCTCCTCTACCACAGAGCCAAGCTGGGACTCCGCGATGAGAATGGCTGGGACGAAACCCATCAGGTACAAAAAGTGCTAAGAAGAACAGTGTGTGACATATACAGGAAACGCATTAATTATAGAAGTGTAGCTGATAAGTGCTGTATCTGATTTTATATATATATATACAGGTCCTTTTCAAAAAATTAGCATATTGTGATAAAGTTCATTATTTTCTGTAATGTACTGAT
>JAUMHE010000047.1:2879414-2898629 GCA_032359235.1 Enteromius mattozi
CAAAAACATGAGGGAACAGGTAAACAATGAATGACACACATAACAAAAAGGGACATGGAGCGCCTGGGGGCGTGACAAGTGTGTTGCACTAACTTTCTATATGATAGATGGTAAAGTGTGAGCTGTATGTGGGTGGAACAGTTGGAGCAGTGTTGGGATGGAGAGAGGCATGTGATGAGACAATGCAGCCCCACTGTTACTCGCACAGTCACATTCTCACGGAGGAAAGTCGAGAGGCTACTGACAGAGGCACTGACATGTTCTGTGGGTAAAAATAAAACATAATAAACTAACACACTCAATGCACCCAGACATGTTTGTGGGAGTATTGCAAACCCAGCAGGTGTGACGTGTCAGATCACGATATGAATTACATCGCATGATCAGACCACATGTAACATACAACAGTACAAGAATGTGAAAATGTCCTGGTATTAATATGAAACATTATGCTCCTCAGACTTGTGTTGTGAACAGGTATATTCTGAGACCATTTGGGTTTGATTTGAAGAGACAGGTTGTCAGGAATGTCAGCTGAGGGGGAACAGGACTAGAGAGGAGCTGTTAATTAGACAGTGTAGGGGGGCACATATTTATCACTCCTGCCCTCCCACTCTCATTCTGTCTCTCTCTCCTCCTTTATTCCTTTTTCAATCAGTCCCTCTCTGTTTACTTCATGGTGGACAGACTATGCATATACAGAAATCACAACAACACAACACATGCAACTTTTATGCATAACTAACTAGGCTACTTAACATCGAAATACAAATTACACATTCACTTAAGCAGCAACAAATAATTGCAATGCTAAGGGTTAAAATTATCGGTCTGTGGAAGATACTGGACAAGATGTTGTTAAATGGCTCCATAGCAGAACCAGTTCACCAGTTACACTATGTAGGCTGTCAAAACTGACACATTTCGCTAGTGAGTTGAACAGGCCGGGTCTTCTGGCTCACTGTATGCCTGCTTTCTTGGCAGGCTCTTTCTTCTCTGTGGACAGCACTGGCTTTTCTCAAAGTCATGAGTTCAATTTTCTCCAAGAGCAAGGTGCGATCTCTGCTCACACTCAGTGGCTTTTTTGAGTTAGGGCTTCTGTTACTGTATTAGTATTAGTTTTGCAGTTCATTGCAAGTCTATACCTCAGAATTGGAGGACCTAAATTTAAGAAATGCTATTTTTTTACTACAGCATGAAGAAAGTAAATAAAATTATATTTTATTAAAAAAATAAAATAAAATAGCAGATACAAGTTTATCAGTACCTACAGGCCAAATACAGCTGAATCACAACTAAATTTATGCAAAATTTGGATGGCTGTTACTTTTTTTTAGTAATTGTATTTATGCATAGTTTTTATTGATTATTCTTCTTATATTGCACTGTTAATGTTAATATAATGCTTTTGCATTAAATTGTCTATATTCTATATAATAGCCTATATAATAGTGTGTGTGTGTGTGTACATACACATACTTCATTATATATTACAAATTTTTAAACTTATTTTGTATATTCTTGAAAAGGGTACAAATGAATGTGTTTCTAAACATACTACTAATAACTAAATTGTATTTCCAATGCATAAATCTAAATATGAACTGAGAATTACTAAGTTGTTCACACCATTAAGGGGCAATGACAAACCAGTATATTTACGTATAACCACCTTTTCTACAAGACGGTTGCTACAATATGGATTTGAAGACTTTACTAGGATGTTACCAAGTAACAATTACGCTCTAATAACACTAAGTAATTAGTGTAAATAGCACCTGCGCTTCACCTGTCTTGCTAATATGCCATTACATGAAAAGCAACGATGTTTACTGCAGTCACGAATGAGCTCTGAAATAGCCTGGAATCTGTCATCACACACAGCACTTATCTACATGAGCCTTGTCCTAATAATATTACTAGATATTATTTCGAACAGTTTAAACAGAATGAATATCCATAACTCTTTATAAACTGACCGAAGGCTATTAATAAACTACAAGGTTACATTCTGACGCGGACAGACCCACAAAATTGTGCTTTGCAAAGTTTCCTACCTTAAGCCAATATTTTGTCGTCCAACTTGCTCCCCGCAGCTGGGAATATGACAAACTGGAGACTGCCCGTGGAGATACTTGTAACTTAATTCAGAGGTTCAAGCGTTTTTCCTGGACGAGCCGTTGCTCGCGCTCTCCGGAGATGCTGCAGGAACAGCGCGTGGTGCTTTGATTCGGCGAGCGCGAGAGAAACTCTCATATCTGAGGAGTCCTGAAGATTGCATTACTCAATGCTCCATCACTCCCCTGTAACCAGGTAACGGCTCTTCCGCAAGCACACGCCAAGGGAAGGTAGGCGTGATAGAAATCACTCCGGTACCGTCAGCCCGTGTGTGCGCGCGCACGCGTGTGTTTTAGAGGTTTGTTGTTGATTAAGCTGTAAGTGCACGGCGTGTTCTTTTGGGTACAAATCTTTAGGGTACAAGACTACTGGGCAGGAATGAGAAGCGTCGTATTTTTACTCAGGTAAAACACTATTATACGACTGATCTTTTGTTTGACAAACCAAGGTGAAACCCTTAAGTAAACTTTATATAACTACGTTACAGCTTTTGAATTTGAAATTCTGACATGCACAAGATTTTCACAGTTTTGAATCTAATGATTATTACATGCATACATTCCAATATTAACCATAACTGTCATTTTGATCATGCAAGAATCATATAAACACATTAAATAGATTGCTATAACCAGATAGGTTTTTTTTAACATGAAAAGCAGTATGTGCAATATAGGCTACAATTTATTTGAACAACAATTTCATTTGTGCATTTCTAAACAAACTTGTAATTTTGAGTGATATTAGTTTAGATTTTATTTACTTGAGTGGAATATGGATCTTAATAGGAAAATGGTGTGCAAAATGTGGTCATTCAAAAACCTCAGGTAACAGATTTGTATTGGTTTGTCTTTAAATATTGACAAATTTAAATGTTCTCACTTTGTCTACTAGTCTAAAAAGGTTTAAGGGTATTTTAGTTTAAAAAAAGAACATATGCAATTAAGCATATGAAATTCCATATAACTTTGAATTTCTTCTTAAATGCACCAGGTGTAATGCAGCGTCTGATATAGATAATCAGCTATAAAGGTCAAAAAAGTTAAATCTGTGATATCTGCTGTCAGCTGCATGAGTAAGAGAGCCTTTAGAGAGTTAATGGAATTAATGATCCGCTCAAGAGGTTAAAGATAAAAGGATTTTCACTAAAGAGTCATACCACATAATGCATGCACAAGAAAACACTCTCACTGAGTGCATTGCTAGAGTTAACAGCTCTTTAAATAATTCTATCAAATATACCTGAAGAATTTTGTCTTCATTACAAGAACTAATGGTAAGGTTATCTTAAAAAAAAGAAAAGAAAAAAAATAAAGTGCTGTGCTGAAAATTCTTTACCTAATTAAGTGTCCCAGTCAATAAGAGACTGACCAAATTTTGTATCCAATATTTTTGTCAACTTTTTTATTAGCATAGGTTTTGTTTGTCTTTTTAAAACTGATTAACCATAGGCTTTATTGATCTGGTCTTGTGGACCCTTTTTGTATGCCGGTCATTTTTGCAATACTCTTTCCAGGTCAAAATAGCCAGAACACAACATGAGGTTTAAAGAGTTAGATGTGTTGTTTAGCAACTGTGAATGCATTAGAAGATTGCTTCTTTTCATTCGTAAGCATTCGTAAACTGGTCCAAATTTGATGTTGTGTCGTCAAGATTATGTCACAGAATGCAGGAAATCAATAACTCATTACTTGCACTTGACTTAGGGATCCCTGCCTTGTTTATTTGCCATATCTATGGCATTTCAAAACTGTCAATGCCGTAACAGCTAATCCCAGAGGTGTTCTCTGAAAATCCATCAAACCCTGGGCCACCATAAACAACCGCTCAGACGTTAAACCAATCGTGCCAGTTTAATCATGCCCTCTCTGCCTTAAAAAATGAGCACCATTAGTGACTTGTCCGAGTGCTAGTTTAGAGGTAGACTGACCGTCCTGTGTATCTGACCGGCCGGGTTTGTGGGTCCACTCCCACAGTGTGCTAAAGGTCATTGCTAAGGTGCACTGGCTGCTTCTGTTCCTGCATCATTAAGCCAGCATGAGGCTTGTAAATGTCAACAAGTATAAACCCCCAAGCGCTCTGCATTGCTTTAGAGCATCATCATTTGTTTCAAACCTCTCCTGCTGTCTTCACTGTGTGGGTCTGCTGGCCTGCCAAACACTGAAGATTGGCCGATTTCCAGCTGAACTGGGACTGACTATTAATTTGTGAAACTCATTGGGTATTAAATTGATTGACAGGTCAAGGCAATCAAAAAAACAGAAATTCTCTTTAGGTAACTGCTTGTTAATGTAACATATGCCTCCATTATATGAGCTCCGTCAGCCTGCCTTCAGGCTATTGGATGATTTCTGATATATTCCAGCAGATATGACTTGAATGCCTCCTGTCTATGTCAGTTCACATACTTAATGGCCAGCGTTTCCCACAAATGATTGTCATTGGGGTCACAGTCTAAACCGCCCACAGCAACAGTCTGATGTATACTGTGCACAAAATTGGAAAGTACTTATTGCTTTTGGATAGAAATAATGACTTTCAGCTATTTTTTAATGGTGTTATAGAGGCTGCCAGACAGTTATTGAATTATTCTAGCTACACATGACTGTGAGGGTCATGCCCTCCTGGAGACTTTCCTTGTGGTTTCGTCATTGATCATTTATTAACCCTGATTTATTACTTCTTGCTCAGAATTCAGAATAAGGCTTTAGATACAAGCATGCCTAAAAATGTGATAAGATAAAGCCATAATCTCAGATTAAACATAAATTTACTTTCATGTTATAAATGTCTTTGGTGACAGGCAATTTCTTTTTCCCACACATTACACACACACAGAAAAGAACGTGGCCATGAAACTGTGAAGGAGAAAAGTGGAGTTGATAAAAAATAATCAGATTTCAAGGAGGATTTTTTCTTCTTCACTTGTTTAGTAGGTCTGGTCAGCCCATATAACATAATTCACTGAGAAACAGAGGCTGAGAAATTCAAAGAACTTTTAAATCACTATGTCTATTTCAAATAGAGGTGCAAAAATGTGCATTGTTAACTTTTTATGTGAAATGTATTCTATATAAAATTGATAGGAAATGGCAGCGCAGAACTGTTGCTCTTTGTTTTAGGCAACATGCTGTAAATGCTGGTAATATTACACGTTGGTGTAATTAATTCAAATAGAAAGAAAAACATAACATGAGAAGCTGTTAAATCATTTAATTTGTCAATTAAATACACTGTATGCTGTAAAATGTGAGCAATTTTAAAGCTTTAGTACGGACAAAACAACTTGAAATTTTTGTCATGTTTTGATGTATTTCCTGATGAAATAGCAAATAAGGCTTAGCAATGAAATTAAGGTCTTCCTATTTTCTGTACACGGTGTGTGTGTGTGTTTGCGTTTAAAGTAATATAAAATACAGCAATAGTTCAGTTTGCCTGCAGACAACAAAATATTGGTCCCCACACATAAATGATATACGATGCTGCATGTCTGTCAATCAATGTCTATGAATGTTCGCAATCTTAATCTGGGTTCATATATATATATATATATATATATATATATATATATATACACACAAAATCAATAGATTGATCTCGCCAGTGTTATTTATGTCCTGAGTGAAGGAAATCTAATTGTAGAAGTAACAAAAGTTCCCACATAGACTGTTTGTTAATCTAAACTTCACACATGAGGATACTGTTGGATGCTTCAGGTGTTATGTGCTGAAGACAAGCTCACTGAATAAACCTTCTGCTTACATTGTTGTTTGGTTGTAAACTCAAAATGTTCACATGGCAGGAAGCCCAATTGTTATGTGACAGGAAGTAGTAGTACATATATAAACACATCAAATTTACACTGTTTCATTGGCAGCTTGCTGGTTGATTGCAGGTGGGTTGACGTTCTTACTTTAGAGAGCACTAACACATGAAAAACAGGCCAAAAAACTGTTACTTCATGAGGTCTTTGCTTTGTCATTTGCAAGACTTATGTATGATATTACAGTTGAGGTCAAAAGTTCACATCCTCCTTTCAGAATCTGCAAAATGTTAATTAATTTACCAAGATAGGAGGGATCATACAAAATACATGCTATTGTTTATTTAGTATCGACCTTAATAAGATATTTCATATAAAAGATGTTTACATATAGTCCACGACAGAAAATAATAGTTGAATTTAAAAAAAATGGTTCAGTTTGAACCCTGTTCAAAAGTTTACAGAAAGATTTTTCTGAAGAACAGCAGGCAGTTTAATTGTTCAGGACAAACAAGGGACTCAAACAAGGGGGTGTAAACTTTTGAGGTCATTTTTCATATTTTCTCTTGTGGAACAATATGTAAACATATTTTATGTGAAATATCTAATTCAGGTCAGTACTAATAAACAATATATCGATATAATCTTATTTTGATAAATAATTTACATTTTGCAGATACTGTGAAGGGGGATGTAAACTTTTGACCTTTTATTGTTCCACTTATTTAACCCAATCAGACCTCAGTAACTCAACAGTAGGTTCTCTACACTTTTTCCGACACACACAATTTAGAAAATTTTGATGATTAACAAATCCACGGGCACAACAGCAGACATTCGGACCCTTTGAATGACCACCTATATGAATACATGCTTCAGAAATCGGCTTTTAAATTAAATAGTAAAAATTACATTTTAACACTGCTTCATTCAAACGCTGACATGCAATTTAATGCTGATGGATTACCATTGTATCAAAACCGATTCTTTCATTCACTGCAGTGACAAATGAGAGTGGGAGCCAGAAATGAGAGATGAGTCACACATCATCAGATGCTGTCGATTTATGTAGCCTATGTATCCGTCTAACTTTCCCCCCAGAAGCTTTCTCATTTGTTCCTTTCTGTGAAAGACAGTCGCACAGATTGATATTCTGGTGGCATCTTCGTGGTATTGCTCTCTCGTCTCATCACATCTCGAATGACCGGGAGGTTTCTGAAGATCAGACGATACCTCACGAGATCTCAGAGTGCAGCTCAGCCTCTGAAGCCTGTTTACGTTCACACACGTTGGCACATAATTTAGAAGCCCTTGGATGGCTGATGAGAAGCTGAACTCTCTTGACTCCACTTGATTGTGTTTGTGCTTCTCTCTTTCTCTCTCTCAGCTCTGTTTTTTTCTGATTCCATTCCTTGGTCATTGGACTGACCCCATTGCTGCCCCTAGAGTGCTTTATTTGTAAGTCACTGTGATATGTGAGTCATACCGATTTCTTTGCGAGTCACTAAAAATAAATACCTTGCTCCATGGAGAAAAAAAAAATGATCCAAGTAAAATTTTCCACTTCACGGTGTCCTTTTTTATCTCTCTAATTACAAAGGAACTGCAACCTTCTGTCATGGTAAGCCATCATGAGTTACTGCTTAACTATCAGCTGGTTTATCAGGAGGGCAGGTCGTTAACACAGTTTGAAAACACCATAAGGCCAGTTTCACACTGCATGTTTTGTGTGTTCGCGCTGATGGTGTTTCTGCTCAGAGCGAAAATAGTTATTTCTGGATCACTACATTGAGTATTTCTTTTAATAAGCCATAAATGGCTATCAGAAGTAGGCCAATTATCACTAATACAAACTTAAGTACTGGGAAATCTAACAGGGGGCCACATTTATATTTAAAACCATCTACCCAAACCCAAAATGCAGATATAGACCCTATCCACACGAACACGGACATAGTCAGATTTTTCTATGCTGTTTGGCCATTCATTCACAATAATCTTAAATGCAATATCATGTCCCTAAAACGGAACTGCATATGTTAACGTGTAACCGCTAACAGCTCTGATACATATATATATATATTTATTTAAAAAATATACTGCCATTTACTGCACTTTGTTATTTTGTATTTAATTACCTTTAGTGACTAATGAACCAGAGGTCTTGGAAATAGCTTACTTCTGCACTGAAATTTGGTGAATAAAGTCACATTTTGAGATATGAAGTGGCATGCATCTCCTTTTTTTCTTTTTAAACTGTACCATTCACTCTGTTATATTATATTGCATCATAAAAGCCTATAGCAAAATACCATATTGTTAAATAGTTTTATTGTGCGTGCTCTGCCCATTTTGTGCCGAGTTTAGCATGCCACACTTTGCTAAAATAGGCTCAGCACCTAAAGTCTGCGGTGTGAAACAGGCCTGACACCATTTTACTGCTAAACCTACGAGATGAAGAAGGTGCCACATCAAGACCTTCTGTAAATGGCAACACTTTGATGTGAGCTCATGACAGTCCCATTGAAGTCAATGTTTGACGTGTTGTTTCCTCACAAAGTCCACACAGCTAATAGTAGAGGAGGGGCAGGTAAAGTGGGAGAGCGCCATTGTAATAACAGCTCACATTTCTGCTGTTACCATTTCAGACATTTAGGAAGCAACGAGAAGCTATTCAAGTCATAGTTCTGCTCTCAATATGGAAAACACGCTGATCTGATCACATCAGGAGCTATAATTGGCACCTTAGAGGACTTGAATCAAAGGGCTTTGTCAAAGTATTATAAAATGCATTAACTGGAAGTGATGTGTTCACAATATACGTGTTATGAGCGTTATAATTCTTTAGATAAAAGTGCAGTGTAAAAAATGATTTTTTAAAGATTACTGGAGAGTGTTTTACAAAAACATACTGTCAGTCTTTCTACTTTAAAGTGTTCCATTTAATCCCATGTGTTACTGTTTTTAACAGTGATATTTCCTAGTGAGTGAAAATGGTGTCATTTTTCGGTGTGGCACAAAAAACATCAGGTGGATGGAGGGAAAAAACAACTGTCTGGAAACAGAGTTGTAGAGTTTATTTTTGCCATCGTTGCCAAAAATGACTACATAAGTATAATGTGGATGTGATTCATATGTCAAAAAAATCCTCTGAGTTCAACTCTGTAACAAGTACTTTTGCTTTTCATGGTCCAGAAATGAAAGTCTTCATTATTCTGTCTAGAAAACGACTGCGTACCCAGCAAAACACTCCAACACAACCATTCACAATATAACACAATACATTTGTAAAAACATGATTAAATATTTTCTAAACGTCAATATAATTTCATTGCCATCTTATGATATATTCAAAAGTCAAAATCTGCTAAAAAGAGAAGAAAGGCTTTCGTAATTTCGTAAATGTGTCTCTTGTTGGTTTCTGGGAGAAAACCATTGGAATTCTGTGGTACCTGTTTACAGCGACGAATCTGGAGGCAGAAAGAACAAAAGGTCAGTGGATGTTCTACTTTTTGCATCTCCTCACATCCTCTTTTTAAAAAATAGCCTTTGACATGAATCAGAATTACTGTCTTTAACTTCCACCTGGGAGCGTGTTTGTAAGTTGCGACTACTGCAAAGCAGCAATGGAACAAAAGCTGTTCGCTGTAATTGAGGTGGCATCTGAAATTGAATGCATGCACTTCTCCCTCTTTTACTTCTGTCTCAACAGAAAAAAAAAACACACATATAAAATGTACCGTGCATCCTTAGAGCAGCACACAGCCCTTCTTCTTGACCTTGGTGGGCTGTGGGCAGAGCACAGCACGAATGGCCTCATCAAACACTGTCTTCAGACCTCTCTGAGTGAGAGCAGAGCACTCCAGGTATTTTACTGCATCTGTTCACGCACGCAAAAACACAGACACAGATCAGGTTTGTTAATAACGCCTCCTTTCTCTTTATGTATATTATAAGCATAGTTTGTATGCACACTGAAGCATCTCAGATCCATGTTGAGTGGGATATTTAGCACCAGATGTCTGGGTGCATTAGGTGTGTGCAAATCTGTCATTTTTGAGCGTGTAGGAGGACTGCCCCATGTGTTCTCCCAAATGCTAGATCAAATCACACTGAGAACAAATTGCATTTAGCATCTAAATCAGTAGCCTGATATGCAGCGCTTTATAATTCTGTGTATTTAGAGACAACGTGGTAATTATATGTTACAAAGAAAAAGACAATAAACAGTGTTTGTATTTGTCTTGTATCTTAAGCCTTTTTTTTCTCTCTCTCATTTTTTTCCTTTAAACAAATTTCCAGTAGAACTGCTGCAGTCTGGAGTTCAAAAAGTGGATTTTTTTTTTGATGCATTAAATAAAATAGAGAACGGGTTCAAATGTTAAAGGTTAGGAAGAATTGTTAAATGCATTTCCAAGTCTCAGCAAAGCTGTATTTACATGAATAAAAAAAGAAGTAAGACAGCAATACTGTTCAATAGAATTGCAATTTGAATTGTAAAGTAATAATTTCTGCCAAAAAAAAATCATCCAGTGATGTAAAAAGCTGCCTTGCTGCTGCCTTACCTATTTCTTTGGCCAATGCAAGACCCTGTGGGTAAGTGATTGGTGCCAGTTTTTTCTCCTTCAGCTTCTCGATGGTCTCCTTCTCATCTCTCAAATCAAGCTTTGTGCCGACCAGAATAATTGGAGTGGAAGGGCAGTGATGCCTCACCTCTGGGTACCACTAGAGGGAGCAGAGGAGCAGATCAAAACACTTAATTCACATCTGTTTATCAGTCCATCTTTAGACTCTGTTGTCAAATACACAGGCTACAAAAGCTGTTCAAAGCTGTTCTCTTCATGCAGTTGTGCTGTTACTGCTTGCTCCTTTCCACGACCCAATCTCTATGCAAGTCTCTCACTCATTTCAAATACCCGCTAATGGACATGTTGAGTTTGTTCCACTTCATGCCTGTCATTTTTAAATGTGCCAAGGCCTTTTTATTGAAAAGATTTTCCTCAGAAAAGCACTGACTGAATCATTGGTTGAAGCTCAGCACAAAAACAATGTCAGTAGTATTTTAGAAAGTGTGCAGACTATGTGAAAAATGCAGCAAAAACGGTTTCTGACTTAGTCACAGCAGAGCAGACGAAAAAAGTTTTATGAAAACTTATTGTGCACTTCTCAAGGCCTGGCCTCTGAATGTTGTATTGAATCTGACAATCACCACAAACACTATTGTTTCTTGCACAAAGCAACCCATGTAGTCACGTTGAGCAGACCTTGAGTGGACAATGGTCACAAAAGCATTGCTATAATAGGTTTTATATGGACAAACACTGTCTAAAACAAAGCAGACGTCCATTTATAAGTTAATACTATCAATGTTTTGATCTCCGAAGAGCAATTTAGCACTACACTTATACTGTAGCAGTTTACAGATGATGTAAACACACAGACACTGCACTGTGAGCTAAACTGCACGCAACACCACTTTAATAAAGAAAGCAGTAAACAAACAAATCCTTGATACTTCTATGACTCAGGGTCTAAATCTAGCACTAGCCTGCATCAATTCCTTTTCAATCCTACATTTGATCTGCAGAGGCTCATCTATTAAGGCTTTTGCATGCAACTTAAAGGTGTTTTATTTTTTTCTCTTCAAGCTTATTAATAAGAGACTTCAAAAGGGTTTACAAACACAAAACGGTGGCTTTCGTTCATTAGAAATCAGCACATCTGCAGTGGCATTTATGATTGGCGGGTAGATGGGTCGCTACTCGCTTTCTAATTTAGTCAAAGCAAAGCATTATCGCAGCGCCCCATTTTCAGGTACTATCAGCCCAGTAATGAGGAATGATCTCTTCGCACTTAACATCTCTGTGGCAGGTGATTGCTACCGAATGGATGCGTAAGCACAGGTCACGTGACGTCTTACAACCCCCAGTGCATGTATGCTCTTTCCTCTCCACTTTAAATAGATTTTAATTTGTCTCCTCAACCTCGCACAATCTATCAAGACTACATTTGCATATGGCCAGTGTTACCATGGTTACTCCTCAGGAATATACTGTAGAAATAATAAAAGGGAACGACCGGGAGGGTGGAAAAAGCAAAAAAGCAAAGAGTGGAAGAAGCTTCTGAAGGTCTTTGATTGGGAACGAAAGCAAAAAGCATTAAGGAACCGGCGAGATGAGATTGCCATTGTTTGAACTTAATAAGAATTCAAAGGGCTGTTTGCGCACTTGTTTATGCAAGCGCTGGTTTTAAGCAATGTAAATTGGACCAGATTAAGCCTCGAGTGGTTCTGGAATTATTGATATCACAAACAATTTGCTTTCCATTCCATCTGAGGCACCTTAAACATGCTGCGGAGGCCTTGATAAGGTCTGGCATAATAGCAACAACAACTCAGCAGAAAAGAATCTCTCCTTGTCTTTGCCCGTTCATTTCATCTTTATTAATGAAAAGAAATCTAGGACGGTACAGTATTACAAAGCTATCTTTCTGTTTGTGTTGGATCATCATCCTTTTAGCAACGTGAATCAACGTCAATTCTCTTTGTACGTTCGCTGCTGCTGTAGTTTTTTGCACTCTGATGCACCTTTTAATTATCAAGCTCAATTCAGTCAATATTCACAATATTGTTTTGCTATCACTCTGTACAGGTAACACTGGTGCAGGTAAAACTGTTGAAAAGACCACTTAGTTTAAGCAAAAGCAATAAACAACAATAAATGCTCTTACATATCAACTTCTATATACTAATAAATTTTTTACATTTAAGTAGTTTAAATTAATATTAGTTCATTTAATGTGTATTATAAACAAACAATATAAAGGACAATAATACAGGTCCTTTTCAAAAAATTAGCATATTGTGATAAAGTTCATTATTTTCTGTAAGGTACTGACAAACATTAGACTTTCATATATTTTCATATATTTCATTTATATTTTTATGTTTATAAATGAACATTAATATGAATTTAAGAATGTAGCAAAAGTGTTTAGATAATGCATTAACTAAATTCAATCTTATTGTAAAGTTTTATATCTTTAATACGTGTGCATTTAAATAAGTGTGCAATTTTTTTGTGCAAAGCTTTTTTTGGGATATATTTTGAAAGCTGTTGGGGTCCAAACAACACAGGACCCTGCTGATTTTCATTTTAGTGAAAAAATATTTTTTTAAATGTTCCACAGAAGAATGTCATACATGTTCAGAGCATCATTCTGTTGTGAAAACCAGGAAAGAATTTTCAGCTATGCCTTAAGATAATTTCAGATTTTCTCCAGTCAAACTGCACTTTGATGTAAACACAAATCCTGGAATCAATAATTTTTTCCAGCAGAGAAAGATGTCTATTTTCATCTCAACAATACACATATTGATCTGAATAGAGAGAATAGGATGTTCTGAGAGAGAGCGAGAGAGAGAGAGAGAGAGAGAGAAAAAAACTTTTAGCTTTCTAAAGAGAACATGTCCCTCACAAAGTATTTTTTCAATGTCAAGGACATTTTCTTTTAAAATAAATAAATATATATTTTAACGTCTTACAAAGACATGCTAATCCGTGGCATGCCAGTCTTCTTAACCAGCTAAACCAGGACGGCTGGTCTAAGCTGTCTGTTTCAGCAGGATACACTACATTGCTTTGTTTGAATCCTAATGGCTTAAGGGAGCAATGAGTAGTAATACAAGATATCATCCCAGAATCACAATCCAGGGCCAAAGGTAAACTAACCAGCCTTCCTGAACCTATCTACATCACCTGAACCCTTGAGGACTGTGCGGCACTCTTTTGGCCCCTAGGACACTGGATTATTTTCACTACACACTCAACAGAGAACCGTCGTTTTCCCTTTTGGGATCTCTCTTGAAAATGCTCTTTGTCAGGGTGAAATAGAGGCAGTTTAAACATGCTAACTGTAGCAGGACACTAAGTGGTGTGCATCTGTCAGGCATCTACAGTCGTATTAATAGAGAACACATCAAGGTCAGCCGAGCTGCAAGCACTGTTATTACACTCTCTTAGGAGAGGATGTGAGTGTGAGGTAGATAAATAACTTGCTAAATAGAGTCTCTACTGAATGAACAATTTAGCTGGCTGGAAAACATACAGGTAAAGATGATGCTGTGTGTGATAAATGCTTCCTGAGCACAAACCACTTTCCTTTTCAAAACAGCTGAATGCCACTGATGAAACGCGGCTTTCATTTGTGAATTTCTGAATTCTCACAAAGCTTTTTATAGCAGCTGATGTTGACATCATGCCCACTTTATCTCTATATGACTTTGAACATTTGTAATTAAGGTCAGCAAATGCATCATGAATTAATGCACAGTGGCATCTAGTGCCCAGTCAACACAATGCAGAGCATCACACTGCAAAGTGCATGGAGGTGTGTGTACATGTAGAAATGTTGTAAGCAAGCATGCATAGAATAGCAGCGTGTTATTGTACATGTGAATGTTGTTGATTGCTACTGGATTTGGTCTGTAGGCATATGCTGGCGTGAGTGTACTTATATTATATTAAGACCAATACTAAACCAGCCATAAGGACTCACCTTGGCTCTGACGTTTTCAAATGATGCTGGGCTCACCAGAGAGAAACAGATGAGAAACACATCCTGCAAAATACAATCAGAGGACATTTATTTTGACGGATGAACTTAATAAATGCTACTGTTTACAAGTTTAGCTTTTTTTTAAGCAAGAAAGCATTCAGTTAAAAAATAAATGCTTTTCTTTTGAATGTTCTGTTTGTTAAAGAATCCTTAAAAAACTCATCATGGTTTCCATAAAAATATTAAGCAGCAAAAGTTGAAAACACAACCAGAAATGTTTCTTGAGCACCATATCAGCATATTAAAATGATATCATGTGACAATAAATTGGTGAGTAATTGATGCTGATAATTCAGCTTTGCTATCACAGGAATAAATTGCATTATTAAAAATATCAAAAGAGAAAACAGTTATTTTAAATTGCATTAATATTTTACTTTATTTTTGATGAATACAGAGTTTAAAATCTGTCATTAAAAAAAAAACATTGACTGATTACTGTTTTAAATCTTTAAGGGGACATGCCCCAACTAAATGTTTATGGTGTATTGTACCGTCTGAGGGTAGGACAGTGGTCGCAGTCTGTCGTAATCTTCTTGTCCTGCTGTATCCCAAAGGCCCAGGTTGACTGGTTTGCTATCCACCATAACATTTGCTGAGTAGTTATCAAACCTGAGTGAAAACACCCAACACACACAATCTCTCAATATTTCGTCATGAACGTCAAATAAAAATATAAACATTTCAAATTGTGGTACTCACACTGTGGGAATGTACTCCCCAGGGAACGCATTGGTAGTGTAGCTGATGAGAAGACAGGTCTTTCCCACAGCTCTGAAAAATACCAACAACAAAGAAGAAAACAGACAGATTTAGTCATCTGTCAGATTGATGGAAAGCAAACAACATAACGTACTTTCAGTAAAACACATGCTGCTAAAATTACTTCAAAGAATGCTAGGTATCTGTAACCGTCTTCCAATAAGAACAGGTGTACTGTGCTTCCATAGTGAATTCACACATTTGTTCTCAAACACAAAGAACATTGTATGTGGTCATATTTCAACAACATTCAAGGCACTGAATGTTATCCTGAATCCTAACCGCATGCAGCAATACTATACATGAAAGAAGGCATTCTGTATTCTCTTCGTCTGTACTATTGCTTTTTATTGCTTAAAGCTAAACTACCTCAGGACCGGTTCACACAGAACAAATGTTTGCATGCCGCTGTACGGCTTTTTAATTGTACATAAACATATGCTAGACAGAAGTTCTTTACACATGCGTGGAATTCAGTGTGTCAGCGTTGTTGAACCATTTTAACTTTTGACGCCGTCTCTGCAGTCAGCACTGTTGGGCAGTTACTAGTACTACAATAATAACATTGTTTTTTTGCAGCAACTAGTAGTGTAACTTATAAGATACTAATAAGATTGCAGTAATAATATGGTTACCATCCATAAAACAGCTATTTACTTGCTTCAACCCCTTAAAGTCCAACAATCAAATAATTTGCACAGCCACGTAAAGGCAGCAGAAAAGCAGACACATTTAATATGAAAAAAGCTTACATTCAGCAGATTGAAATATTGCAGTTACATTGATTTTGTCAGGAAAAAGATGATCTGAACATTGATGTGTAAAGTTGTGGCATTATGGAAGTTTTGGCATTACTTACTTTGGCATTGCATGGCTTAATCACCCAAGGTTTTTAAGAGAATGTAACATTTTCTTATGAACTTAAATGACAATTAGCTTCATGCTACACATGACAATTAATGATATAAATACAGTACAACACTTAAATGTGGATTTTGGTCAAATGATCAGGCAAAAATATATTGTTATAGTTTAGAAGAAATTTATGGGGAAGATATGCAACTTAAGCGGGCCTGAAAGAAAATTAATGCAACTAGTAGTGTAACTAATTACTGTTGCCAGAAGATAATAAGTGAAGTAATAATACTACTTTTTAAAGGAGTAACGATTAATATATTAATTTTTTTTTAGCAGCTAGCCCATTGCTGGCTTTCAGTTTCAAAACCCTGGGCCAATCAGAAAAAGGCAAGAACAGGGCAAGCATCAGATTGCCTCATTGATAATTCTTTTGAGACAAAAATCGTGCAAAATTCACTTCCATGCAGATCAGTTCCAACCCTGCATGGTCCAACACACATAAAATAAACCTGAAGGACTTTATGAGCTGGATAAGGTTTGTTTAAATTAAGTTCCAAACAATGAAGTTCAGGATTAGTCTAATCATTCAGTCCTGTCAATCAGCATTACGAGCCTATAAGTGACAGTCATTGCGCCATTCCAGTGACAATTTTTCCTGCTTCCCTCCACCTCCCCATCTCCTCCTTTATTTCTGTTATTCTTCCTCTCTGTTGAGTACAGCAAGCCAAGTTTGTTTATCATTAACTATTAGAACTGGATTGGCAGTTGGCAGAACTTGTAAATTAATGTTGAAGATGAACTCTACAGGGATGTGGCCCTCCAAGAACTGGGTGTACATTTACACAACAATAATGTACTGAATATGCAAAAGATTTTTCTTTTTTTTTTGCAGACAGATGACAATGTTGTCTTCATTCACACGGATCCGCAAAAAAGACTTTAAATGCTATATTATGCATGCCAGGCCAGTAGTTGCTGATGCAAAATTACATTTTCATAGTTTAAATGGGTATAATAACAGTATAATTTTGAAAACTTGTGCTTTGAAGCCTGTTTTTAAACATTTGCATTTTTAAGCACTCAATATGTCATTGTCATGTAAATGAATAAACAAAAAGTTAAGTTTTTAGTTAGAGAAAATGGTGTCATGCAAATGCCCCCCGAATTTTGCACCCCTGCTGCAGTGTCTGTGTGGCATAACTGGTTAAATATCTAAAGCTGAGATATAAGTGTGAAATATGTTTTGACTAGAACTGACATCTGCGTTGACAGTCACGATTGCTGTGAAGAGAACTGAGAATACTTTAAAAGTTGAGTAGCATGTGGGTGGCGTTAGCTGTTACCAGGGTGATACAAATTTAATTTACACATTTTTATCTTTTAGCAGCCTTCATTTTTGCTGCTTGGCTATTTCTGTTATTAAATTTGTTTACTGAGCATGTCGTCAAGTCCTTCAATGGCCACTCATAAATTTTACTCCTGAACTTAACTTAATATTCTTTGGCGTAGACATATGATGCTTTTTTCTTTTTCTTTTTTGTGTTCATCCACTTTTATGTGTATTGCTGTATAACCAACAACTTAAGAGTTCCCCCTGGGGAAAAAAAAGCATATACTCAGAAATCCTTTCATTTAACTAGAAAGAAAAAAAAAATGCTGTCACACTCAGATTCAGTGATAGTGACGCCACATGCAGTGCTGTGACAGCAGACTGGGGAGCAACACAAAATATCTCAAAACAATTGTGCGTGCTCACACAAACTCAAAAAGAGAAGATGACATTCAGTAAGAAAACAGGTCACCTGAAGCAGCAAATACAGATATGGGCTACAAAAGAAGAGCGTACTAGTGTACAAATTCCAGTGGAGCGCATGTCGATGCACGCAGGCAGCGAGAGTGAGGAATGCTGGGATTCAGGAGCCTGTGGCTACATCTCCCTCACAACAAGAAACACTGGAGCTACTCAAGGGCAAGGCCAAAATCACACACCTCAGGCTACACACGTTCAGTCACATCAGAACTATTTGCTATCTTTATTACACTCACTGCTTGATTTTTCTCTCTCTTTTGCTCTTGCATTTACATTCAAACAACACATAAATACACACACACACATGATAATAACCACATGTCATCTGAGTTATCCAGACTTGTGTGCACTTGACTGTAGGGCTGGGCTCTGATGTATTGTGCACTATAAACCCAAGGTTCAACAGCAAAAACAGAAAAAGTCCACATAATCCAGTTTGACAAAATAAAGTAATATTAACAGAACTGTGTGTGCGCAGCCACTGTGGAGATCAAACATGCCTACTTGAATACATTTTAATCGACACACTTTTTAGTACACACTGGAGGCAGTGTGCTGAGAACATAATTAGAAAACAGGGGGAGATAACTGTTAAGAGGTGCTTTCTGACGCTCTTTGAAGTTATGAATCAGATATAGATGGATACAGGGAGAGAGACAGATTCAGAGAGAAAAAGAGCAAGAGAAAGCTCAGTATGGGGTCTGGCTTTGTCGTGACAGGATGACAGGAAGTTGGGCGGTGTCAGCCAGGAAGAGAGACAGCGAGCCTCTTTTTGAAGTGCGTCTTTGAAAATGTGCCCTTAGTTGCTTCAGCGTCTTCATGCTCTTTCTCTCTCTTTGATTAAACATGAGCATTCTCTGTAACTCCTACAAATGTAAAAACAATGTGATAGCTACACGTGTGTAAATGTCTTGTTCTTGTGGGTTGCAGATCTTGAGCTGATCGTATAAAATGGCAGGGCCGCGTGTTTTAGCAGAGCTGGCTTTCGCAGAAAGCAAGAGTGAGTTGATACAGAAACTGATATTCAGAAGATAGTCAGATGTGAAAATGTCCACCTGGAAGTCATGGCAATTGAGAGAACTCACCACAAGGTGTTTTTTTGGACACTGCAAAGGTTGTGATATGTCGTCACACTCCATGGCATCCTTCTTAAAGACATGCATTCAACTTAATATTGAATACAAAATGTGAAAAAAATACAATCTACTCCACATTAGGGATGTAACGGTATCAAAATTTCACGGTTCGGTAATACCTCGGTATGAATGGCACGGTACGGTATTTATTG
>JAUMHE010000047.1:2898729-2912883 GCA_032359235.1 Enteromius mattozi
GAGAGACGTGCACTGTGCTTGTCATATTATCACAACTATACAGTGTTCTTAACCACATAATGCATATTTTAGGTTTCTGACTGATGGGACTCTCTGAACTACAGCGCGAACAAGATCATTTATAAAGGTGTTTAACTGACAAAACACACTCATTTACACATATTTGTGAATCAGAATATCAGACAGACGAAATAAAAGCGATCAATCCGTCATGCAGCGTTATTGTGGTCGCAGTGTATCACGTGACAAGCATGACGCGTCACCATGGAAACAGTAAGGGCAAATGTTCTTTTTCAAGCCAACTTAATTATTAGATGAAATAAAAAGTTGCAATTATCATATTATCATTTACTTTTTATGTTGTAAATTGGACATTTTATCAGAGAACATCTTATTATGTTATAGTTCCAATATTTTAGTGAAGTGAAGTGTCTTGTGGTTTGGTGACCCATACCCATGAATTTGTGCTCTGCATTTAACCCATCCAAAGTGCACACACACAGCAGTGAACACACACGGGCCGTGAATACACACCCGGAGCAGTGGGCAGCCAATGCTGTGGCGCCGGGGGAGCAGTAGGGGAATCTGTGCCTTGCTCAATATGCTATACAATCATGATTTTCATACAATTATTATTATTAAGTAAAATTATTAAATCATTTTTATTTTAATTCTTGAAAATGTTTCAACAGTTTTTTTAATAACTATCCATAGTATGTATAGCACAAATTACACCCAACTGGTTTGATAGGTCCAACTTTGCACCTACATTTGTGTTTAAAAACCTCTCAAACTTTATGAAGACGTCTTGAATGCTTAATTTTCTCATCAGTCATGGAGCATCTCAAAGAACTCTATAAACCCATGTTCACCAAGTTTTTTTTTTCTTTCTGCAATGTTGTCAAGAAATATATCTGGACTTGCCTTATAAATACTTGTTTTTACTGTTTCCTCTATACACTGCTCTGTTTTTTGCTAGAATCTGCAACACTTTTCATGTGGTGGTCAATGCAAAGCGTGCACTGAGTGGCCTTTAGTCTTTTGTGCATTAGAGTACGCTATCACGCACCTTCAGAATGTCTCCTTTCCGGAAGCTGAGCTCATCTTCTGCTGTGCCATTGAAGTCAAACTTTCCTCTGGCCTCCATGGTCAAATACTGAGAGGCTTAACGAAGAAGAGGGTCTACAAGCTGCCATAAAGGGGAAGGGGGGGAGGGGGGTGGAGACAGAGAACGATTACAGGTTGGAGAAACAAGGCTGATGAAGAGGAGTAATTTTAGAGTAAATGTGTTAACCTCAGGCTTGTGAAAGACCAGAGAGGTCAAACTCCTGTTGATGTTCTAGCTAAGCAGAAGTGTGCAGCTGTGGTTAGTTGGCTAGTAGCAATTGTATGCAATGCAAAAGTGGAACAAGCTGGTTTAAAGAAGGCCACTCAGTACTGTTCATGTTTCAAGTTTTGACCACTCAAAAAGTCTTAATGGGGGAAAAAATACAGAAATAAATGACTTTATTAACCCATAATTTTGAATGAAGACATCACAACTTACTATAATACAAATCCTGTGATCTGAAGATGTTGAGACTCTTGTTTAGAAGGTTTCAAGAGGCCATCACAACTCCACCTAAAGAAAAGACATAGACAGGCGAAAGTGAACAAACACAAATGAATGGAAAACCATAGATGTAGCCTACATGACTGTGCCCTATTGTATAGTCAGGTCTTCTAAAGTCGGACGATACCTCTTGAGTGGGAAACAAACACACAAGTCATTATTTACAAATTCTTCAGGCTTTTTTGATCTTTCCTTGCAGAGAACAAACCCTTTTAATTCTTTCCATCACAAACACAAACCCCCCCCCCCCCGGTATCTTTGCAATGGGTGCATGGGAGTTATTCTTTAAGAAGATGTTTTAAGCAAGTTGGTTGATCATTTTAAGTGCATTGGTTGAGAGGTTTAAAGGTCCTCTCTGTTCTCCTCTGAATTGGGCTTTTCAGAGTGAAGAGGAAAGGAAGGGATGCTGGTAATCAGGATCATTTCCAGCAGGATCAGGAGGAAGAAGAGCTGCACAAACAGCAGAGGAGGAAATGCAGATTAAATTATATTTAATTACTACAGTATGATGCATGTCCTTGCCCATCCTCCATTTGAGATGGCGACCGTACAAGAGAAAACACATGGGTAAACAAGAAATGTGGCTTTGGCTCCCTTTAACAGGAACTTTGCAGAAGTAACACAGACCTCTTTAACCCTTTATCAACTTTTGAACACAGGTTAATCAAATCTTCTATCTAGGTCAGACACTTACCTTGTGAGGCCAAAATGAAAACCATTATCAACTAATAATCATCTAATTTGCTGTAGTTCTGTCATAAGTAATATGTACTATTGCTCTGGCCCTTTTATGGACTCATTTTTAAAAACTTGACCGCCCCGGTCATCATTCAGTTTTACAGAATGAAGAACAGTTTGTGAATAGTGTGAATAATCTAACTTTCTTTTAAATTATTTACTAAACTAGCGGATAAATATATTGACAAATGCTTCTTATTTAACAAAGGGGTCCACTCGTTAAGACCAGAGCAACACAATTATAAGGTACCAAAATATTAAAGGGACATATTACATGGATCTCTGTGAACAGCAGAAGACATTTCACCCAAAATTGCAAGGGGACATATCACTTTTTTTTTTTTGCCCTCTAAAGCCTTGTAATTAAAAATAAAATATGTTCTTTTTTGTATCTCATTTAGCCCTAAATGGTACGTATTACCACTTAATTAGTACCTAGTAACTTTTTTATAACAGTTTTGTAGTTCAATGCGGGGTTTTTTTCGGTATCATTTTCTACTCCCCTCTTTCACACGTCAAATTAAACAGTCTATTTTCACTTCTGCGCTTTTAAGAAACATCCATTTGACGCATGAAATCAACAACCCAGTTTTTCTAATACGTTTATCTGTTTCATAAAGAGAAGTTTTTACTAAAAGTTTTCATTCAGTACATCAGGCTCAGGCTCTTTCATTACAAAAGACCTCGGACAATTCTATTCTTTTAAAAATTTTTATTCATTCAATGTTATTTTCTTACAGAACTTCTAATGCCGCATTGTGCAGAATCGCTCTCTTTCTTTCCTGTACCGGCATTGATGACTTTATCCTCTCAAGCATATTATAGCTTTAAATGATTGCAAAGTAGACTACATCAGTGTTTGCATTATTGTTTGATAGTTGACAAAGATGTTTTGGCCCCGTGACTGTACTAACAATAAACAAGCTTACAGTATGTATGCTTTCTTCATAAAATACTGTCCATTAATTAAAAACAAAACGCATGTGCATCTAATCATGCCTCTTAGATTAAATTACCTATCATTTATACAGTCTAAAAAACATGTAATCTATCTATCTATCTATCTACTAATTTGTACTATTTGTACAGCTTTTTTAAATATATTTTGCTTTTGCAAGGATGGGAACATTCTAGAGGCTTCTGTAACATATTGTAGTGCTTTCTGGAACATTCCAGAACATTGTGGGACGAGTCATTAAAGACAAAAATCATCAAACTTCTGAAGTTTTTTGACAGTCTCACTTTTGGTACCTGTTTCGCTTCAACTGTTGTTGGCTAAAGTATCGTGATTAAAACAGGTTAGCTTGTATAAATTGTCGTGAGCACTGTTAATGATATACAAAAAGTAATACGACTTTCCAATTCATCAAATTCTGTAAAGAAACACTAAAAGCGAAACTAAACTTTTATGAAAAATCTGTTCAATCTCATGTAGTGTTTTTGACCTTATATTGTACATGCTGCGTCAGGTCATCTATGCGCTGGTTTGCAGTGTCCTACTCCGACATAGTTTTGGACGTCATCTATTTTAATTTGTCACCTCTAGATTACACTGAGCCACACTCTGAGACATGGATTTGAAGTCGTCTGATCCCTCCCTCTCCCCTCTGGCCTTGTGAAAAACCATTTCTCAGATGAGCAGTGATTAGATGTGAGAGCTGATCTGTCAGTCATGTTAATGCACTCTGTCAGTTCCACAGTGCTCAGTTATCTTTCCCTAAACTGAGCGCCTGTCATACTGCAGACGGGGACAGAGGAGACCCAATGATGCTTGTTCAAAAAGCAACAACTTCACATGAAATGAAGTGCAAATTGAACCACATATGATAATTGGAAACATAATTTATTCACTGACTATAAGGGTAACAGAAACACTGTCTGCTCTCTTTTCAATGACGCACAATTAGTGAAGTTTGTGAAGAAAAGAGCTGTTCTGTTTTGTTGTTTTGGATATAAACTGACTTAATTTGACCATGAAAGAGAAAGAATAGGTAGAATATAATAAACGAGACAAAGAGACACAGAATACATTAGATCAAATTAGATCCTTATTTTGCATATAGACACTTTAACTAAAGTGAGGTAATATTGCAGTCTATCAAAACGTCCGACAAAAAAGAAAAAGAGGTATGAACCAGAAAACCTGAACCTGAAATTAACAGTGAATTCAAATATCATCGTTTATAATTTAAAATGATGAAATAATCCTTAACACTGTCAATACTGTTGAACAATATCTGTAACAATCTGTAATATCAAGATAGCAAAACAAAAACCATGTGACGAAATGAATATACCTAAATGCAAATAAAAACTGCAATTTGCCATTACCTGTTGAAAACCGATCTGCTGTTTTCCCTTAAACTTGAAGCACAGGCCTCAGGGTTCATGCAAACATGACTAGATCAATACAGCCATTACAAGGAAGAAAGACAGAAAAACAAAAAAGCCATTTAAAGAGTGAAAGCTGATTTGACTGCTGTGAAGAGAAGTTGCTTTATGAATAAACACTGAGCTATATAGTCTCATTCCCTCGATACATGGTCTCTTTGTGTTATGTGTCTTTATGCTGAGGCCGAGTGTTTTCATACCTTAGGAATATATGCTTTGGGGAGGACTGCGCTGATTTACAACTGGACACAGAGTATGTACAAGTAAAGCAAAATAAAACAGTCTGGACAATTTTGTATATCATTTAAGAGTTGATATTTAGATATTTTTGACATTTTTAGTGGGTGCAGGACACTATGGTTCATTTATGTAAGTGAAGATAGCATAATAAATACCTCCGCTAAAATTTGGAATCAAAAAATATTCACAATCTTTTACCTGTCAATGTTCGCTTAAGTGTTTTTCTTCTTCTTAAATTGCTAATTGCTTGACCTAAATAGTTATTATATAACTGTGTACATAAATTTAACAGCTGCATTATTTTAGGTTCATTGTAATCCATCACATACCTTTCTATCAAGGTTATCTGACATTCATTTGTTAGACAGTATACATGTGTGTATATGTAGACGATGTACACCCATTTTTAAAGCATTCTTTAATATTACTATATAGAGAATTATAAACTATACAACACAAAACTATAAAACACTTGGAAGTATAGGGATCACGTAACGAACAAACACGTGTAAACTTTGTATTTTACTTATTTGAGCAGTTTTTTGAACTTTCTAGTACTACCAGTGTTGGGTAGCCTATTGTCTGCTCTTCAATCGCTATCCTGACCAACATTAATGTTTAATGTTAATTTCATACAGAACGTGCGAATACTTGTTCATTCTAGACATTTAAACACTAAATCAACAGCTTTTAACATGTGTTTGAATCAAGAGTTTAGTATCATGAGAAACATAAATGGTCTAAGCTTCAAGACACGAAACGAAAAGTTGTCAGAGCATCTGTGTGTCGGCGCTACCGAAGTGGGCTGCAACTGCCAAACTTCACACATCTATTTTGATCGCTGCAACTTTTAAATAAAACTAGAGGCAATCCAAAAATAATTTACCGTAGTCTCGCTGTTTCACTGTCCGGCAACGATGAAAAGACAAAGCACCTGCAGCAGAAGTCACCTTCTCAAATCACGCAGTAGGCTACAGAAGTGCTAGTCCGCTACCTGCGCGCTCCGCTTGGCACACTATGCACTTGTAAAAACGAGCGGAACATATGTCTCCGCCCCTTGAAAAGGGCAATATGATAACTCTGTGTCTATCACTGTACTATTTTTTCAGTGACTTTCAATGGGGTTGATATTAAAAAATAAAATAAAAATTGCTGTCACCAATTTATTGCAAAACCCAAATTGTATTTTGGTAGCCTACCACCTTAGGTATCCGAAATGACATTTATATATTGCAAAACACCACGTTTTGTAATATATTTTTCATATCATTATCTTGTAATTTAAATGTTATGGTCACCAACGCGCTTTGGAAACACAAAACATATAACTGAATGCAAATGGAATACCCACAAAGCTATTATTTTCTATAATATTTTAAAACATAGCTAGTCTAATACACAAGTTCTAAGACTTTAAATAACCCAGTGTACATGCTTGTGTTTGTTTGAGTAATGTCTGCACTTAGAGAAGGAACACACAAGTTCTGCACTTCTGCTAGAGTGGCAAAGCATGCGACAGGAAACCCTGAGATCAACTAGCTGGAAGTGTGTGGTTTCTCTCGCTCTCGCTCTCGCTCTCTCTCTCTCTCTAAAACACCATACGAGAATGTCAGTCTCTATTTAAGCATTTCACAACACCCAGACAAAGTTTTGCATATTCTATATTTTGAGCACACACATTTTGATAAAGCTGGTTCCTGCTCAAGTTCATGTTAAGGTTTTGATAATATGGTCCAGGTCAGGATGTTACTGTAATCTACTCAGAAAACATGCTTAAGGTGCTGTGGTGTTTACCCTGCGCAAACCTTTTATGCACCTGCAGGAATCAGGCCAACATCTCAAGACACATAAGCACTTACATGGATGGAAAATGATACCATGTGTTTTTTTTGAATGTTTTAAGCAAGTTTAGTTTTTTAACAAAATGGTAAAATTACAGAGAGAAATTGTGACCCCCTCTGAAACTGCCGTTGGTTAATATCCAGGTGGATCTGAGATGTGGTAATTCTGGGTTAGCTCCTTTTCTATCTCCATTTCTGACAAATATCCTTCCTTGTCTGTCAATAAATTACTGTAAGTTACGCTTCCTGACTGAACACAGAACGTGACCTCAGACAGGTCAGAATGCAGAAGTAAATGGAATTCCGCTGCTGTATCCTGACTGCCTGTTGTATAATTCTTCTCCAGTATACTTAAACACATGCCATTATGTGTTGGTCACTCAGCTGCACTCTCAGAAATAAAGGTACAAAATCTGTCACTGGGGCAGTACCTTTTCAAAAGGTACACTTTTGTACCTATTAGGTTCAAATATCTACACTTTAAGTACTAATATGCATCTTTAAGGTACTAAAACAGACACAAACATGTACCTTTTGTAAAGGTACCGTGCCAGTAACATCTTCTGTACCTTTATTTCAGAGAGTGTGGTCATTCTTGGCTTGATGTACAGTAAAGATCCTAAAAGCATACATTTAGTTAGGATACACCATAGAAAAGTCATTTTTGATAGTCTGATCCTATAGAAATATCTCTTTAAATATTCTTGCTTTTTACATTGAGCATGTGCTGGAGAATGAAATACTAAAGATGCATATTATAGTATCTTCCTTTAAAGCGGAGTTGAGTATGTTTATCACTTTTATCAGCTCAAGATGTGCTTCTTGACTTGAAGATTGCTCTGATAAAAAAAAAAAGTCAGAACCTGGTTTTTTTCTGCACAGTATGAGGCGGAGCAGAGATGTTTGGGAACTGTTAAACCGTTCTTACAACAGAACTTGTTTTATCAGAAAGGTGATTATTTATGTTTTCTGAAATGAATGTTTTACAGTCAGCGGTGTATGAGAAAAGACTGAGAAGTAGCTTTGATACCTGATTGAGATGTTATCTGATTAACACCTACATCTGGTAGATGCCATCTATAAAAGCATCCTGCTTCGTTTTCTTCAGTAGGAACCACAAGCTCGCACCTGAAAGAGAACACACATCTGTATTAGTAATATTGGTTTAGGGATATGATTTTGTGCAAGTGAGGGACAGCTAATGATTGCAGCGTGATTTTGTGCCTTTAGCCACATCAGACAGATGTCTCCATACTCCAGTGTGCTTATGAGAATTATATCAGGTTTGCTCAAACAGTTATTCTTGTTGGTTGTTTCATGTCATTTCAGAAGCACAGCCAGATCCACATCAGATCAAAACTATTAATCGTAGATGACTGTATGGAGTTGTGCAGACTAGATGTATTTTGACTGTACAGTATGTATCAAACTTATATTTAAAACTACGTAATGCAATTTAAATCACTATTTTATCCTAAATTAATCCTAATGAATTAAATAATGTAACCTAATTAGTGCATGTAGTGCATTTGCAATGCTGTTTACTAACCGTCATGCTCTAGGACACACGGAGGCAAGTTATCTGATCTAAATGTGCATCTAAATGGTTTCCAAGCAACTGACTTGGTAAGATATTAAATTGATTGAATAAAAATAAGATATATTGTCCACTAGACTGCACAAACAATCTGTATACATATAAACAACCATTTAAATGTTTGGGATAATTCAGTTTTTTGTATAAGAAATTAAGACTTTTAATTAGCAAGAAATGCATTGCATTTCACCAAATGTAAAGAAATAAAAATGAAAGTAAAGAAAGACTTTTACACTGTACTTTCCCACTAAGTTGTGTTCTTTTTTTAACTTTCTTTTCATCAAATAATCATGAAAAATCATAGTTTTATTAAGTGGTACAACTGCTGTCAACACTGACAAAACAAGAATTGTTACTTGAGAAATCAACATTTTAGACTGATTTCTGAAGGATTATGGGACACTTAAGACTGGAGTAATGACTGCTGATATCATAGAAAAAAAAAATCACATTTCAAAAATATTTCACAATGTTACTATTTTTACTGTATTTGTGATGAAATAAATGCATCCTTGGTGAGCACAAGAGATTAAAAAAAATCTTTTCAATATCATTTTGGTATTCTCTAGAATGTTCTTAGACAGAAGGTTTTAGGTCATTTCCTAGCTATATATGCAATAAAGTTCCTGGTGTGCAACGTTTTGTGGCAAAGTGAGAACAAAGTGAGTTTCAAATCATGGCTCCTTTCTCCTGTTGGCATTTTTTTGTTCTTGAGTCTCTATCTAATGACATTTCCTCTTTTCCCTCTCAGCAAGGAAGAGCATATTCTCTGGAGTCACACTCCATGAAACTGTGTTAAATCCAGCTGAGGCTTCTCTCTTACTGTGATACGATCACTCACATTATCCGTATGTGTGTGAGCTGTTCTAGAATAACTTTATTGCTGACGATGGTGTTTTGTTTCCATGGCAACTGCTCGGACCCGTTCCCTTTGCCACTGAGGAGATGAGGTGAGTACCCCGCATGCAGCAGATGGTCAGGAAGAGGAAATTGCTAAAGAGGCCAGAATACTGGCCAGAGAGAGAGAATGAGAGAGAGAGAGAGCAATTATCAATGGATAAAAATGATGCATGTTCTGATGCCATGAATTCATGAGGGGCAAGTGTAGTCATCCTCAGAACGAAGTGTTACTAAAACTAAAATACCTGTAGCTATGTACCTGACAGACAGGGTCAAACAATCTTAGACCACGGAAGCAAATATCTATTTATACAGGCTATCCTCCCAAGTAAAGGTTTTGTCACATACAGTAGCGACTGCTATAAAAGTCAAAGAATTTCCGATTAAACATTCGACCCTGCAGATGAAGTATCAAGGCTAAAATAACCGAACAACACCAGAGGGTTTCTGTCACCACTTTACATTTTACCTCTTAAACTCTGAGCTGTTTACAATGCAAGAATGTGACGCACATGACTTGCCTGTTGCTAAGTAGACTATTTAGCATTTAGAAACAGTGCACCTAAATATTTCACACCGTTTTGGAGCAGGGTTTCATAACCAGGGTTTCAAACCCAGTGCTAACCCCGGTTCCAAATAAGCATACAAGTGTGAAACCTACTTAAAGTTGGGCTTAGAACAATAACAACTCTGGGTTGCATTTCTGTAGCATTCTTGTTTTCATTCCCCCACACTTCGTGTTTTTAAACGCAAAAGAGATGCTTACTTTCAAAGACAACATATTGTCGGGGGGTTCATGGTGTAAAATGGTAGATCAGCTAAAAGGTTACAATGAAGAAGCCGAAAACACCAATCATGTAATACATTTGGGTTGTCTGAGACAGAAATTGTAACATTTTTCATAGTGGCTGAAAGAACGGAATACGTTGTTACATGGCACTATTACCCCATCTTTAGAAAGAGAGGGTGCAATAGAGAGAAAAATTGTAATGTTTATTGCTACACTGGGTGAAAGCACCTTCATGTGTAATCAGTTCAGTGTCATTGTGGTGACCTCACCAGCCCACACTATTGCTGGCACAGAGCATGCTCAGTCAGAACTCATCACTCGAGGTGTAATTAATAGCCACTAGCCACTAGGTCAATGTACAGACTGTGCTCCCTGGGGTTTTCCTGCTCTATATGGCTGGCTCTGGTCCAGCTAGGCCAAACACACACACAGACAGTGAACTGCTCAGCTAAAAGAGCAGACAAGATAAATAACAGGCCCAGGCCTTTCTGCCCTTTATCATAAATTAAGGATCCACTAAAGGAATGTGAGACGGAATGCAGGGAGCATGTAATGGAATTCAATGTAATTGCTTCATTATTCTACATGTTCTATTGATTCCAATATCATCATTCTTTTGCTGCATGCTCTTGGGTAAACAAGTGATACCAATAAAATGAAAATTATTGCACATGTAAACTTGTGAAATCACTCTGGCTATATTCTCTTGTAAAAGTTCAAAATTACAGTTAATCAGAAATCATAAAATATTAATAAAATAACTTTTTTCCATTTTAATATATTTTATAATGTATTTTCTTTCTGTGATGACACAGTTTTCAGCAGCCAGTACTCTTCAGTGTCACATGATCCTTCAGAAATCATACTAATATGCTGATTTGCTGATGAATAACCATTTCTTGAAAATGTCTTAATATAAAAAAACTGATACCCGCAATCTTTTTTTTGTATTCTTTGATGACTAGACAGTTCAAAAGAACAGAATTTATTTAAAACCGAAATCTTTATTAAAGACTGTGCTTTACTGTTACTGTTCAGTTTAATTCAATCTTAAGTATTAATTTCTTTCAAATTCTTAAACATTTCTTTCTGACTCCAAACTTTTAGACGTTATACATAGTAAACTAATAAATAGATCAAATAAACAACTAAATATGCAAAAAAGATTTCCAGACTAAACAAATAAACCATAAATTAACCATGTAATGAATGTAAGGTATATATAATGAAGGTAGATTTTAGGAAAAACATTGAAATCAGTTCAGTTTGGTATTTTGTACATTAACTGTACTTGACTTTTTCCGTTTTGTTTCGTAATTGTGTAACTGCTGTTCAGAATGGCAGGCTACATTGTGAAAACATGTCCCAATAATAGCCACTACATAAATATTCTGTAGAGTAGTGACGACTTACTCCAGTCTTCCTTAATACCACCGTTGCTTTGAATAAAAATGCCTGCAAAATGCATGAATGAATGTGAATGTACATCACCCGAATAAGAGGCTGTCATGTGGAGAAGTTCCTCTTTTTTGTGCCAAATATAAATCTGTTTCTATGCTTTATTGCAAGGTCTAGGTGGGGGCAGTTCAGACTGACCACAGCTGTCATGTGACACTGAGAAGACCACTCCACTCGGCTCATCCCCATCCTCCTCTCTGACCCCATGAGCACACGTCTGTCTCCATGGAGAGGTGAGGGCTCCTGCTGGAATGTTCTCTCTTTCTCTGAAAGAATTGATTAATAGATCGACACCATGCAAAAATAGAACATGTCTTTATGTTGACTCACATCTGGGGTGACACCAAGCTTCGCCGTACATGAGAGACATTTATAAATAGCTCAACGGCATAAGACGTTATTAGTAGGGTCTGATAAACGCAAGACATTTCCTGCTCCCACCCATTCTAACTTCTCCTTTCTGGGTTTGATTTGTTAAATGATTAGTGCTAAAAAGCAGTTAATACTCACAACTTCTGCCATACTGTTTGGAAGAATTCTAGCTCCAATTTACACAATTTCTATCCCTTGTGTATGCTTAACTGCTGGAGCACAATACTACTGTAGCAACAGTACGGTTATAGATTTGATTCCCATGAAATATGCATGCTGATAAAACTGATAACTTGAACATGCTGTAAGTCATATCTTTTTTGAAAGGCAAATTTGTATTTGTATCGCGTGCCTGTTGACAGCATGTAAAAAACCGCAAAAACAAAGCAAAACAAATCAAAAAACTCCTACTCGTCAACAGGGGGCAGTGTTTAGCTTTGATCAAAACTACAAAAAATAAAAGCCAAAGAAAAAATGCTTCAATCTCTGTCTTTGTTTCTGTGTGTGCACGTGTGAACAAAATATTAAACGTAAGAATAGAACATCAAACGGACATTACAATTATTACTATTATTTTCAATACAGACAACCTCACAAGGATACTGGGTGATGCAGCTTAAGCTATAAGGAAGTGAGAGACCCAGTTAAATGTTCCAAGATATGATTTTGTTTTTGTTTCAAAATGACCATATTTAACTAGAACCAAAGCTCAGTCCATCTCTATTTCTCTCTCTCGTTGAGCAGATGGTCCATCTGAAGGGGTGTGGCCCTCATGCTGACATCTCTGTGCCCCCTCTCTGACTCCCACCATAGTCACTCTTCTCCTCTTGTTCTGTATTTATTCATATTTGTAGTTACTCGCTCCAGTATCTGCTTCTATTTTAATTCCTTTAAGCGTTACACTGCTTTGTGCTGTGCTTGCATTCTTGGTTCTTGCCTCTCTCTCTTTCTCTGGAAGTGGATGGAGATATGGATGCAGTCCAGACAGCGAGTGCTCACCGCTCTGCATTTCTGGTTAAATCACTGGTAATGTGATTCACAATCTATTTGACTTCAGCAGAGCGGAGGCAAGCAGGTGAGCTAAACCAGAGGAGACGTGAAATTACTCACTCCCCTCTCCATGGCAACGCTTCAAACCTGACCTCCTATAATCTGCATTGTAATAACCAAAAAAAAAAAAAAAAAAATACAATAAAATAAAAGCAGGCAAAGCACCATTGCACTCGATCACAGACAAAATAAGTGGTTTTAAATCCCCTGAAATACTCCTCATTTCAGTCTCTTTATCTGTTAGTGACCTTTAAAAGACAGGCCATGATGTATTGTGACGAGACACCGTGTTTGAACAGGGTGTAGAATGACTTTTCTATGCAATGCTAACATTTCATATGCCACATCTGTTTTAAAACACTGTTTAATACCTATTCTTTTTCTGAAACCAGCACTTAACAAAATCAGCATGTATTCACGTCTAGAGAATGTATAGTAGCCATAGCAAAGGCATAATAAATTGTATAATAAATAGCAACATACTAATACACACATACACTCATAAAAAATGAAAAAAGTTCCAAAAAGGCATTTTGTAGTGATTCATGAACCTTTCAGTGAACAGTTCTTAAAAGTACCATATTTTTATTATTGTGAAGAACATTTTAAGAATCAAAAAAAAGAATCTTGTTCCACTGTAAAAACCTTTTCATTTGTGGAATGAAAAGGTTCCCTTGAATGTTGAAGGTTTTTCATGGACACATCAATGCCATTACAAAACCTTTTAAGCTATAGGATGGATGGATGGATATTTATGAACCTTTTTGGAGTCATAAAGTAACTTTTCCCCTGCAAATAACGTGATTCACACATGTTGATAAAAACATTGTGGTGGGGCCCCCTGCTGGCTCAAGGGCCCTAAGCTGATGCTTATACCAAAGGATATCCCTGTCTGGTAGAAGTGTAATTTTACTATAGCATTTACAATAAAACTTATAGCTGAATGTGCTTCCCAATGAAATTTACATATAAAATATAGACAAATCTGTATACGTTTACTTGTTGACATATCACTTAGTGTTTGCACATCTCATTTACACTATTTATGTTGACAGCTGAAACAATAAACAAACATATTGTTACCAGGCCAGGGGCCTGTACCATGAAGCCGGATTAGCTGGCTAGCCAGGTAAGTTTAGGATTAGTTTGCACCAATCCTGGGTTT
>JAUMHE010000047.1:2923637-3000012 GCA_032359235.1 Enteromius mattozi
ACAAAGGATCTATTAAATGAACAAAAAAGTCACAGCATAGATTTACATTTTAGAAATGTTTTATATTTGGTAAAAAAGTATGTTGTTTTTTACTTGTTATTCATCAAAGAATCCTGAGGAGAAAAAAAAGGAAAAAAAATCACAGGTTCCAAAAAATATATTTGGCCTCACAACTGTTTCCAACATTGACAATTCTAGTAATAAATCAGCATATTAGAATGATTTCTGAAGAATTATGACACTAAAGACTAGAGTAAAAATGTCGAGCTTCAAGCATTTTAAATGTAGCTACACAATTACTAAAATTGAAAACCAGTATTTGAAATTGTAATTTGACAATATCACTGTTTTTTTTTTTTTTTGAGTAAATAAATATACTCTATAATCAATCTTCAAAATGACATTTTAGATATTAGCAGATGTCTGTAAAGTCATAATAGCAGGTGCTATTGTAACAAAGCAGCTTGTTTTCTAGTGTACCTCAGTTGTCATGGTAAAATCTTTCTCTGAAGTGAGATAAGGGCACAATTACATGTCTCCATGAGTGACGGTGCTTCCATCTTAAGTGTTTTGTTAACATGTGAGCGGGCGCAAGTTCAATCCACAATGGGGTCAAGCCCCGTTATGCTAGAAAATGCGATGCGTTCCGATAACAGGTCCCCAGTTTACTCGTCCGTCGGAGCAAAATATAGAATGAAAGAAAGACTATCTGTTTTCACCTGCCACCAGACTCTTAAATCCATTTACTCCTATAACTGCCGTAATTAGACCTCTTATCAGGATTATAGCCATTAGCCTTTGACAAGGAGGGCTTTAACGGCAATTAACTTGGAAATAATTGACCATACTATAATTGGTTTCATTTTTACAAAGAAGAGGGGATGTCCCCAGACAATGTTTTGCCATCAATGCTTTTAAGATTGCGAGCGAAAAATGTCGATTTGCATGCGTCTGCTGGACTTAAACCGTTTCCTTGGGCTGATTCTGCACCACCTACTCAACAGTTTCATTAAGTAGAAACATTCTGAATCAAGCTGCCTTTGTTGCCAGGCAACCTCCTCGGACATTTTGTTTTAGTTATGTTCATGGGCTATTAAAGCATACGAACCAAATCTCAAAGCATGCTATTTTTAACCTGCCTTTCCACTTGAGCGTATGCGGCGTGTAATGAAGTGTATTGTTAATAACCAGCTACGGCCAAGCTCTCTATCGTACGTCGCGAAGGACTCGGGAGCGAGGGCTGTGATTAGGCCAGGGGTTATTTAAATCTCGCAATCCCTGGATTAAAATGCAGAAAAACGTGCCGTGGAGATAGCGTCAAAGGCGGAGAAGAAAAAAAAAAAAACAGACACTGCGTGCGTCCCATGTTTACTTTAAATATAGATTCAGTGCTGCCGTCTGCATTTTTAAGGTCAGTGGGAAATAAGCATTCAATAGCGTTCCTCCGTTTCATTACAGCTGGAACAAGCTCTGTGTGAGTGAGGCAGCACTGCAACAGCCTATACCTGAACTGACTCTCTGAAGCTGTGAAATAAACAAAAGCCGATACGGGCTGAATATTGGAAGGCCTTTACACCGCAATCGGTAACCCCCGTGAGTGTTAGACGCTTTTGTTAATCGCAATTCCCCAGATAAGCGGTGTGAAGAGGTATGAGGTATTAAGAGCGAGCGAAATTGAATAACAGCCTCTGCATTTCTAAACAAATTTGAGACGCAGGTCTGTGTTGAAAGTGCCCTCAAGCATCTGCCATCCAGCACTAATTGGCAACACGTTCAAGGGACCCCAGAGAGGGATTTACCTTGCTGTTAATTGGAGAGAAGTTGGATCGATCGCTAGTTCTTCTTCTGTATAAAGGCTCTCCCATGTTGCTGTCATTCCTTATCATGAAGCAGATTGGGCAGGAGGGGATGAGCTGGGCAACGGTGGGAATGTAATTGGGTTTCTTCTGTGGCACTGCAGAAGTTCGGCTGCTGACAGGGAATCCTTTGTCTGTGGCCTGCAGCTATGGTGTCAGAATCTTGAGTTTCCCGAAGGTGGACGTTGCTCGTTGTCCAGGCCTGAGCGCTTTGATACTCGGGACTCCTCTGGAACTTTCTCACACGCTTTGCTCTGTGAATGTATACCGACCCTTCCGTGGGATTCGAACGCTGTGTTCGGAGTTCCAAGGACATGCTGGGATGTCAGTGTCTGGGCTTACTGTTCTGATGTTATTGCTGTAAAGTAATGAACACATTCCGGCTGAGTATGCTCATGCTTCATATGTGCTACATCCTTGAAAAGGCTGGAGATGTCTTAATAAATCAGTGTAACATTGACGTTGAGTGTCACTGTTTGTTTGTAGCTTTTTTTTTTTATTCAGCACAAACATGCATGCAGATGTACGTCACCCTTTTGCCACCTCTGGTTTCTTTCTGTATCTTGTGTGCAGAATATGAGTATAATATGGGAATATGAGCATATTTTCTTACCTTGGGTGTGATCAAAAGCATAATGAAAGGATCATATTGAAAGAAGTATATATTTTTAAAAATCTCTTAAGGCTGCATTTATTTGATCAAAATTACAGTAAAAATAGCAATATTGTGAAATGTTATTAACATTTAAAGCAACTGTTGTCTAGTATTTTCATATACTTTTAAAATACAAATTTTCCTGTGGTGGCAAATCTGTCATACTCCAGCCTTAGTGAATAGAAATTTAAAAAGAGTAACATTTATTCAAAATAGAATTGTGTTGTAACAAAATACACTATTGTTCCAAAGTTTGGGATCAGCACGTTTTCTTTTCCATCAGGGATGTTGGAAAACAAATTGAGAAAAATTATAGTTAAGATTGTTACTTTTTTCCCTGTGATGTGAGTTACAATTATATTATACATTACATATATATGCGTTTTCAAACCTATATATGTTATAAATAAATGAAGTCTTCATATGTAAATGTATTCATTCACAATTCAAAAAGTAACAAATAGGCAGCATTATAATATATGTATAGACCTACAGTATATGAAGACACAACAATGATATATGAAGTCCTTTAATTGTCTCATATACTGAAGAAAAAAAAGAAAAAGATAAATTGTGGGTGATTTATTGTGGTTTAATTGATTCCAATTTGCTGCCACATACATCTTAAGTTCAACAATATTATTATTAGTGTATTGTTTTGAGCTGTATGCAGTGCACATTGCTTTTATGCCATAGTCAGACCAAAATACATAGTGTCTTTTGATCCCTCATTGAAGAAAAGTTTTCAATGCACCTTTAAACCACAGTTGAGAATTGTGTGTAAATGATCAGTCCCTTGTTTGACACACAGATCATCCACATTTTTTTTGTCAAATCACATGTGACATGATAACATGTCAGCGGTGCCCCACAGATCTCAGTAGAAGAAAAAGCTAAATATGACATAGCTGTGGACTTCAGAAGCATTCTGTAGGTTGGGATCCCACAGAGGCAGTGTAAAATTTCAGAGCTGCTGCCCAGAAATCCAGACTTGTTAGCAGTAGCCTTGCTTGGTTGATTCATATAAAAAGCCTGAGGCCTTATATCAGAGAGATGCTGTTTTGTTCGAGATATCTTCAAGAAAGAGTAATTTTCCCCCAGCTCCCTCCTTCCACCTCAGACTTTCTGAAGTGTATCGTGATACACTGATCCCACTAGACATGAGAGACGGTACTTAATTTATTGCGGATTCAATATTCACTGAGTAATTTACTGATATGTTTTTTTTTTAAATGTCAAGACAAGATAAGCCTTTCTAGGGTGAAAACAAATTTGGATGTGGATTGACTCTCAGTGTCTCAGACAATAGGTTCTTACGCCAATAGACAGGAAAAACAATTAATATCACTGGCTCAGTTTGACACCTACTGTGTTAAATCTGGTAGGAAAAGACTGTTTATTTCTGATAGACATGACTTTAGTTAGGGTATCATTTGTGCTTTCAAATCTCTTCTGTATTATTACTCTAAGCATAAAACAAACGCTGCAGTTATTGCAGTTCCACTCATGCACTGCTTCTAAAGGACCAGCCAATCATGTGCTTAAATACCCTTGTGGACAGAGTAATAATAAGTGTACAGAGTACTTATTATTAACGTAATATACTTACAGTATATTCCTACGTAATATACACTGAAGTGTGTATTTAATGTTTTTCTTTTTATTGCAACTGAATTTAAATGTTAAATTCAGCATTAAGTTTAACTTCTTCCATTTCTCAGCCTAGTAACACGTAGTTACATATAACAACTTTTAATGCACTTGAAATATTTCCAAAGTATAATGTTGCATATACAGACAAACACATCTTTCATGTGGTTTAATGTCAGTTGTACTGCAACTAAAATGCCCTTTTTGCTGTAAATGCAGTATGCTAAAACTTTATCTGCTATACACTTTATTATAATCTTGAATGTACTTAAGTAATTTACTTATGCAACTTAGTTAAAAGTGCTTTCTTAAGTACCTTAAACAGTGTATGATTACCTACGACTTAGTTTAGTTAATCCTCCTTTCTAAGTACCATCTGAAGCATTTTTAGAAATGTAGTCAATTGAATTGTACTTTTACTTAAACTCCCAATGTGACATTAACTAGTGTTCTTAGCTCTGTTAAGACACATTCTTGAAAGTTTATTTTCTTACAGTGCAGTGCTTCAATATTTAATACGTTTTGCATTGTTACAGTGCCAGTTGTGTATGAACAATGTGTTGCAGTTTACCAAAGGTGAATGTGTGCTATGCACCAAGATATCCCGTTTATTTGTTAGCAAAAGACTGTCAGATGACGTGTTATATTTGGGTTTTTGTGAAAACTACAGACCATAGTTATTTTTGTATCCCTGCTCCGATAGCCTGATTAATCCCAGTACATTATGGGTGTTGATGTTTTCCTATTCTTCCTACTTCCTACTTTTTTTTCTATTTCGTCTAGTTGTGCAGCACCGATTCTTATGCATAGACTTTTAGTATACAGCAAAAAAGTTTTCTTACTTAATATTTTTGTCTCATTTTCCAATACAAAAAACCAAGATGCATTCTCTTAAGAAGCAAAATGAAATACGATTTAAAGTCTTGTTTTCTGAGAAATGTATCAAAATTAAGTGAGTTAAGCTTAAAACAAAAAACATCTGCCATTGGGCTCAGAGAAATAAATTTGCTTTCTCTTTGAATGTTTTAAGCTTAATCTCAATTTTGATCATTTTTAAGAAGACAAGGCTTAATGTCTTATGTTATCTTGTTTTAAGAATGTTTAAACATGGAAACCAAGACAAAAAGACCAAGCAAGAAATCAGTGTACACTTCACAGTATACTTCTTTTTAAAGGTGTGTTTTGAATTTTAACTCATGACAAAGACAAGCTAATGGACTGATGACAGTTGTGTTGTTGAAGCTGTGTGATGTTGAGGCTGGTTTGAATGCATGGTTCCCCTGTGCTGTTGAGCTGCTCTGGGGGACGGTCTCTGCAATTGTCCTTCTATAAATCACTTTGGATAAAAGTGTCAGCAAAATGACAGATTTCACAAATGCATACTTATCATCTCAGAACAACCTTACCTACCAAGATCCCATATTTAACACTCCATTTAAAATGTTACTGCATATTACAGCTGCGATTTGGAGGTGTGATGAGTTTAACGACACAGCGTCTCAATATTGGCAGGCACAAGACAGCTTTCTAATCTCTGTATGCTCGTGGGCTCGGTTAGCACACTAAATGTCTCCCCGAGGCCCGTCGCTTTTCAGGTCCCCACTTGCAGGATGGCAGAGCTTATTTATGAGAGCCAGTGTGTCCAAACATAATCACTGCTGGGCCGCCCCGCTATTGGATGTCAGTTGTAAAGAAGCCATTCCCATGCAAGCACTTGAGCATCTCCACAGCCTTCTGATTGATGACTATAGATTTAATTTTCCACACCAGATGCATCTTGAGCATTTGAATTTGGTCTGAAACTGCCTGAGAGTTCCTAAATTTAAAGTTGATACCGATGTAGAGGAGAGTTCGCCTTTTGGTCAGCTCTTTAAAGTCAACGAACGGCTCGGCCACAAGCAATGTTTTGTCCTAACAGCTGGTTGATAGAGTCTAGTAGATGAAAAGAACAAGGTTGTCGATAACTCATAAACGGGTCTAAAGAGAGCTTTAGAGTCGAGTGGCCATAAAATGAACACATGTGGTGGCACCGTTTGAGCTGATTTAGTGCTTTAATGCATTTTAATGAGTGGACTCTTTAAACATATTAGGATAGTAGGATAGTTCTCTCATTCACCATATTTTATTTTATCACATCTATTTCTTTTTCAGTAACTCATTACAGTATTAATATCACTGTAATATTGTTGCAGTGTTCATCTTATTGCTTGGCCAATTGCTTTGCATTTTGTAATAATTACTTTTTCCTAATGGTAGCTTTAAAAAAGTATAGAGGTACATTTATAAAATAACTCAGATGTACATGTCTTCATAAACAATTAACAATATATAATTAAGCATCAAAAAAGACTGTTAAACAGTTGCTGTTTAATTTCAGTTCATGCATTAACTGTTGTGTTGTTTTGTTCATTTTAAAAATCATTTTATTGAGTGCATGAGTGCATGCAGTATGTTTCAATCAGGCGACAGTCTTGTGGATTAGTCAGATGGTTCTGCTGTTTTCCCTGGTTTTGGAATAAGCTTTTCATCCTTGTGTAACTTCAAATTGGTTGGAGATTAGAAATATGCATCTACTGTATGTAAAAACAAGATTCTGCTTATTTTTCTGCCCGTTACGGCACAGGGTTTCAAGTTGTCTAACCATGTTTCCATAGTGCTTTGTTCAAACCCGACTAACTCTGTTGTGTTGTGTCATCCAGTGCTTGGCCCTCTCATTCTCCAGAAACTGTTGCCATTTCTCTGTTTGGTTCTTGTTGCAGCCTGCCGTTGGAGTGCACACTGGCTGTGTCTGGGCAGGAGTCAAGCAGAATGATGCAAAGGCTTTTTGGAGATTTATTCCAGAAACACCACTGCTGAGTCAAGAGGGTCTCCCTGAGTTCTGACACACACATGCTGGTCATCCATTAACAGACTAACATCCCCTGGCTTTCTCATCCATTAGTTTTGGAACCTTCATATTGAAAGCTGAAGAATGAAGAATAATTTCTGTGCCATTAGAAGGTCACTTAAGGTAAAAGCAAAAATAAAAGGCTTCATTCAGTAATATTTCAGTTAGATTTGTGTGTTTTATGTGAGCCGGAAAAGTTAACACACTCAAAATATGCAGGAAAACCATACATTTGAACTTACCCTCGAATGATTATTTTAAATAAGAAAACATCATGTCATTATTATTTTATTTTTCATAAATTACAGTCTAATTAATATTTCTAATGATTTCTAATTAAAAAATAATAAAATAAAACTGGCTTACCAAAATTTGTATTTCTTCACCAGAAGAAATGTGGTTGCAGCTTGTCATAAATTTTAATGCTAAAATATTAATACGATTTCTACCTAAAAACATTTTACACAAACATTTTATGCACAAATAAATGCGTATGTGATTGGCCAGACAAACATGTAGTCCTGCCCCCATACTCACGCCATTGGTTGCGTCAGTGTTGCTATGCAGGTCTGGTCAGGTGCATTCTACAAACAAAGCAATGTTTTGAAAACACCACAGATTTGCTTTGTTAATGCTTTGTGTGGAGGCAATCTAAGAATGGCCTTCTTAAGTCTCAAAATTTAGCCTGGATAGAAGAAAGTGTTTTAGCAATAAAAAATTACTCACTTCACCTTTAAGTGGAAAGGTTTCTGTCCAGAGAGGACTGGATAATCTCGCTTTGAAATGTGAGGTTAAGACTTCATCATTTTGGGTGAATGGCTTTATTCTTTGGAGACCTGTGATTACACAGTTGGGCTTAAGTCAGGCTAAAAGGTGCAGTGATTTAAAGTAACTGTGCGTGCACATACGTGCTACCATATAATCAGAAGAAGATAAGAGTATTTAATGCGCCTCGCCGAGTACCCATAATGCTCAGCAAGCACATGAGCTATGGGAAAGTAAAGGAGGTTTTGCTCGTGTCAACAGATATTTACGAGCGAAAAGCAGTGCGACTGCTTGGCCCAGAGATGGCCTCATGTCAGGCAAAGGTCTGCTGCCGGCTGCCGACAAGATGTAGGTCAGGCCGGTTCAAAATAGCTGCAAGGCCAGAGCCAGGGGAATGGCAGTGACCTCATAAATGGTAACTCTGTGTGGCAGCGTACCTCTTCTTGTTTTTCCTCTCTCTGATCCTCCTTTAACTTCTCTTTGGGCTCGGACAACTCTGTCCAGGTCTTTTCATCATGATCCCGGTCCCTAATGGGATTCCTTTTGACACTCTTACAAGATGTGGCACTAGAACCGCAGAACTGTGTGCGTGTGTGTGTGTGTTGAGGGGAATCAGGGAATGGCTCCCATTTCGTGCGAATTCCCAAGGCAAGGCACCAATGGGATGCCTCGTTGCATGTTGTGTTTGTAATGCCACACAGATGGACTTTTAGGCACGTCAAAAGTTCAGCAAGACACTTCAATAAGCAGATGGATTGATTTAGCATCTTGTTAAGCTTGTAGTTATTCTGTTTGTCGTAGGAGGGAATGTGTGAGTTGGATATTTTTGAGTAGTTGCAAAAGCCGAATAGTTCAGCATTGGACTTTAGCACAGTGGTAAATTTATTAGGTGTTGAAGAATTGAGAAATATTGATTGGTCGCTTAACATTGGCATGTTCTGCATAGCAATATCTACTTGAATTTAAATTTAGAATAAATTAGCGAGGGCGAGGGTACAGAATCCGGGCTGTTGCTTTCCATTTGCATCTGAAATGCAAACCTGTCTGTGTTATGCAGACAATCTTTGCAATCTACATAATGGGTGGTTAACTGAATCCTGAAGGGGTTGTTTTTTTTTTGTTTTTGTTTTTTTTGGACTGTCATTGAAGGACCATATAAAAGAAACACATTTTCTATGCGCATCTTTTGTCATAAGAAGATGCCCTCTTTTGAGATATGAGCTGGAATACATGTGAGTCAGATGCCTTTAGTCACAAAAAGAAAATTTGAATGCTGAGAGACATATGCAGTCACCTAACCAGTGACCTGATCAGTGTGTGATACTATCATGGGTAGTTCTTCTTAGTAGACTGAACCACGCAGCAGTCAAGTAGCATGTTATATTAACTGCACAACTGAAGTTAGGTTATATTAAATGCTGTATTAAGTCAAAATCAAATCTAGAACCATTCGTTTGCCTTTCATTGAACAGACACTGCCATCCAGTGGAAATGGGCTGAATTCGGGCTTTGATATTGTCTTGTAATGTACGTTTTAATTCTGTTTGAGGAAAAAACTCAGACCCTCCATCCTAAAACATATAGGATAGTGAGCTTCCATCCAGTCTCACTTCTGACTTCACAAGACTCCAGTGACTGGTTGGAATTGCTGAAAATACCTCGGGTTATACAGGTATCCTAGCATACTCACAATTTTCAGCAGATTCATTTTAATTGCTTTTCTTTGTCCACCACATTCACGTCAGACCATGGTAAATTAGACTAAGAAGCAATTAGTGCTTTTATTCAGCAAGGATGCTTTAAACTCATCAAAAGTGACAGCAAAGATGTTCATAATATTACAAAAGATTACTGTTTCAAAAAAGTGCTGCTTATTTCAACAAAAATAATAAGCAGCACAATTGGATTCAACTTTGATAATAATAAGAAATGTTTCATGAAATCAGCATAATAGAATGGTTTTTACAAGTCTATATAAGTCATTATTTTTTTCCGCTTAAACTATATATTTTGAATTATATAAATAACCTTGCAAAGCATTTTCACCAGTGGTCGACTTTTCGGATCCCACTGTACATTGTTTATATGAAATTTTATAGACATGAAACATTGATTTGTTAAAGCACTCTCGCTTTATTGTCTCCAGGGCAAGACACGTTGGCGTTGTCATGAGGGGACAATGGATAGGTTTGTACCGTGGGGTCAGATATGAAATCTAGCGATATTACTCTGTTTACGAGTGCCGAAGTAATTGCATATTTGGGGGTGGAAATGCACAAACAAATTCTGGAATAATGTGGCCTTGCTAGGGTCATTAAGACGGCAGCATTGTTAGCTTTTACTGTGAAATATAGCTGTCTAGCGGAGCGCCTGGGGCGGAGAGGAAGCAGAGGATCTAGAGAAACACATTTCCCCTTTGCCTGCTGCTTTGAATGCTATTAATTTCATGCCTTGGATGAGTGAGCCGGGGCCCTTTTCTGGTGGACAAAAAATAAATCTAATATTCATGTTTTGATTGGCTTTTCTTCATCTTTGATATGGTTAAAATGTCATGATCTGCTTTTTTTCTTCCCTTTTTTTTTGTCTGAATGTCACATTCAGATACTCGTACGTGATTGTTACAGAGAGTTTGCTTTCTTTGGTATGTAAGTAGGGCTTGGAAATTATGCAGCGTTCATGTGTTTTCCATACCGTGATGTTATTAGGTATAATCTGTAGCAGATTGGGATTTCCTCGCTTGTTTTTGTGCTCGCAAAGCTGCTAAACGGCCTCTTTTACAGTTGCGTTCTCAGCCATTAGCGGATGTGGATGCGACAAAAGGAACCTCCAGAGATTTTGTTGACTCCAGTTCAGATGGTTTGTGCAGTGTGAGAGGTGAGCAGCAGGAGACTGTCTGAGCCAGAAGGCAGAGCTGGCGTCAGGTTCCTGCTGTCATTTCCAGCTGCCTGCAATAGCCTCATCAGTGACATCACTTCTCCATCGCTAGCGCACCAGCTCAATCACGCTCTCATCAGTATTCCACCCGTAAGAGGATTTCTCCCTCTCCTTTCTTTTCTCTCACGACAAAGATCCATCGCTCGCTCGTGCCACCTAAACACTCAAGCCCTTTGACTTGCTCCACTCTGACTGCCGTTTGCCTTTGATGCCAGTAATTTGCTTGATATGGTCAAACGGTGGCACGTTTGGGGAATATTGACAGGGGATGAGGGAGAGCACACGATAAAGGCTTGTTCTGAGGATGAATGGAGCGTTCCACCACTGTGCCCCAACCAGACTTCATCGGTCTTATCAGGGTCCCACAGGCGCACCTGATAATTCTGAAGGGCAGAGGGATCTTTTGGGGCTCACTAGCTGGACCTCTGTGCTTAATTGTGTCCAGTGAGGACAGATGTCCAATCTGTCCGTTGCAATTTAAGTATTTACGGAGGCCGAGTCACAGAGGCAATTTGGTTTCTCGCCACAGTTGTATTGGCCACGGTAGTCAGGTCATTGCGCATCAGTCCCGATTCAGACGGAGGGAAGGGGTTTTGTGGCGATTGCTCGGTAATGCAGAATAAATAGAGGAGAGTGACCTTGATCGTGGTGAATAAGAGCATGTTGACTGGTGGAGAAAGCAACAAATAAACATGCCGGCGTAAACGCCTTGTGACAAAAGGGGTCACTCACCTAATTGATTTTGCTCTTGGAGGAGCAAATGTATGCAAGCTGTTTTTGTAGGGTCAGTGCATTTTGGGAAATTTCAAATGGCAGAACGCTGCACTGTATTTTCCACGCTCGCTGGAAAAGTGGACGTGATGTGGGCTAAATATATCCCTGCTGGAAACTTGGAGCGGGTTGAGATTCATTGATTAGAAGTGGCTTTGAGTAAACCGCATTTTGCGTTATGATTATATTTATTATCCTGCGCATATAGAGGGACAACAAACTGCGAAATAAGACTCAATCATATCACATCTCTTACTTGGTGCAATTTTCCTCTATTACTGTCATCTTTAAGGACAAGAGTATGATAATGTATGCTTTTTTTTTGCGAGAACCTGTCGCTTACGAAATGTGTATTGCATTTTGTCACTTTGTCTATCAGCTCCTTGGGACGCATCTTGCTCAATGGCCAATCAAGAGCAGTTGTCTGTCATCTTGGCTGGAGAGAAAAGCTGATCCCCCGCTCGTGGAATTGTTCTGTCACTGGATGGATTGATTCATTCTTCGGTGTGCAGGGACCACTAACAACTACTTGTCTCTCTCTGATTATATCTTAGCCTACCGATTATTGAGTTAGAGACTCCAGGTACTGACCTTGGCCAAGTATTAATGTTTCTCAGTGCTGTACCTGCTTTCTGTAAACCGAGGGTTTGGTGTTCTAAGATAGCAGTTCTCAAATGGTCACCTAAAAATGGTGGCAGGTGTGTTTTTATAGTGGACATCTGGAGAAAAAAAAGCTAAAAAAGGCAGCTGAATATATTAATCATGCATAGGCAGCAGGGATGCACGAAATATCCATACATCAGCCATTTATAAATGTAACATTAGTAAATATATAGTTTTGCACGTTAATTTTCCATGTTTTTACCCAATGATGTCAAAACTAAAGTTTGTAACATGTAATATTTAGCAAATCACAAAATGAATATCCATTATTCATCTCATACATTTTTATTGTTGTAATGCCTAACTTAACTTGTTGCACTTGGAATTATAGATGTTTTTACATTAGTGCATCACTTAATTAATGTAGAAATAATATGCTTAAATTCTGCACAACAGGTGTGTTCACTTGAGTGCAATGGAATGCCAGTCAGCAGTTATAGAAATATGAGGAAAAAATTTAGATTTTCCTCAATAATACTCCAACAAGGACACAAAATGCATGTTTACTGCATTCCAGTGTTATGTTGTTTGACAGAATTTCGTTTTGAGTTTTCTTCATTTACATTCTTGCACCGAAACCCTCTATTCCGGCATTAGTCACTCGTCTTGCAGATTGCCGCAAACTAACTGGCAGATGGTAGCTTTGTGACGGGGGTATTGTCTCTGACATTATGTTAAGAGGGTTGCTCTTGATCGAGTAAACCATTCGAAGGCTCGTAGAGGAGCTCAGCTGCATTTCGTCTGGGTGAAAAATCTGAGTTTATCTATCTTCTTTGGTCAGCATATCTAGGCCTCATCCAGTGGCACTGTGCTTGTCACATGACTGACATACACAGTGTGACAGCCCCGAGCTAGGTGAAGGCAAGCTATTTCTACTCTGAATTCATACTGGCATTCTCCATTTTCTCAGCATAAAAGCCAGACAATGCTGGTGGATATTCATTTGATGTATCCCCCGGTGGACAAAAAAAAAGAAAAAAAAAGAAAGATGCACTCTTGTATGTGAACGTCTCCTGCTCTCATGGTGCTGGGGGACAAGTAAAATGGGTTTCGAGTAGTTCACGGTGATGGGAAATGTACAGTACTGCAGCGGGGTTGCATCTTCCCAGCTTTGGAATTGCATCAGTTAAGTCTGAACTCTTGAGCAGCGCGGAATGAATGTGCTCAGGTCATGCTCTCGGCCGTATTCTTCACATGTAAATGTGTCCGAGCGTGCCCGCGTGACTGCCTCTTGTCTGAAATTACCTTCACCTGCTGCACTTTCCGAATGAGGAAACCGTTACAAAGGAAGAAATATGTTTGCAAAACACCAGAGGCTACATGACTAAAAATATAGCTAGTCTCCTAGGTGACTAAGCAAAGTTTTCACCGTCTCAAAGACATAAGCCTTTGACTTTGATATTCAAAGGACTTCCTTTTCAAATGCATGGTGTCAAAATAAATATTGAGCTTATATATTTTGTAACGTCTTCGCCCCAGCGTTATTTTGGCTGAGTGATTCGAGTGATAATATTTTTAGTTTGTTTTGTTGTTGTTGTTGTTGTTTATTGTCTCCCCCCCCCCCCAAGTATGGCAGTAACCATGGAAACGTGCAATTAAATGAGGGTAGGAAACAGCAGCCAGGCCTGTATATGCTCTGAGCCAGTGTAGCCTGCATGTGTGTTCACTGGATAGAATCCTTTCACGCTCCATCTCACCCAGTAATGCGCTTTATGAATTTTGAAGCAAACATTTAGCACCGTGTTTTTTTTCCTCTTCCTATTTTCCCTTCTTTTCTGTGGCGAACGCACAGCGCAGCATGTTTCCGACGACAAAGGTTATTATGTGGCTGCTGCCGCACTATTAAAGAGGAAAGTCATATCAATGGAGAGAATGAGAGAGGATCGGAGGGGAGCCAGTTAAATATTTCATGAAGGTTGTTTATCATGGTGTATGTATTACAGACTATACATAATTTAAGAAAGTAATATTGTGTCCCCCTACTTTGCTATTACTAACTCTTGTATTTTAATGGTGGGGAGGGGGTGGAGGGGGATCCTGTGTCAAATTATTTAGAGCTGCATTGTGGCATCCTAAAGTTCCCACTTCTCTCTTCTTGTCTCTCCACAGCACAGCTCACAGTTTCAATTGACTTACCTTCCCAATACAAGTTATCAGAGCGGGGCCAAGCCATTCTATTAAATGTAATAAACTCTGTAGAAGATAATGAGAGCTCTGCGTGGGTGCAACGGAATCAGGGATTGATCAGGGTGATGTGGCGAGGGTGGCTTTGGTGCAGCGGCGTGCTGTTGTTTGGCTGGTTAGCATGCACCCTCAGCGGCTGCTGGTAGATGATGTTGCTGTGCAAAATCTTATCTGCACAATCCTATCTATTGTTCCATTTCAGTGGCGGAGTGAATGTTTTATTTATGTGTACGCTATTCAATTCCTGATTGGAAAATAAAATCATAAAAATTTGTCTTTTGACTGAAACCTTACATTAAAAAAAGAAGCTCTTGATTAGAAAGACATCACAATAACACCCTATGTTGTTTATCAGTAGCCTGATCAGTAGCTTAGCATAGCGCTAACTGCTATCACGATAATGCCCTGTTAGCAAACATACATTACGAAGACATCTATTTAAATTTATGAAGATCTATTCTTTAAGCCATTAATAATACTGTACATTAACTTCAGTACGTCTCGTCTGCTAAAACGTTTTCTGTGAGGTTTTGTTATTTGAGGGATTCATTTTTCCGGGCTTTCTTACATGGGACCGTTTAGTGGTGCTTATTAAAGGATGATGCAGAAATAAATTAGCTCATAACTTTTTCCAGTACCCATATTCATTTCTTCACACATGCATCTTTCAAACCCCATTGGTTCAAAAATGTACATTTGTCGTTAATGATGTCATGCAGGTGGAGAAGTAAAAACTTTTTAAAATTATATGTAAATAATAAAGCATATGAGGACTAGTTTGCTATTTTTATTCTTTGTTGATTAGTTTTATTTACACATTTTTGGTTCAATCCTCAATTCCTGTCATACTTACGAGGTTCTATAGCACATGCACTTTCTTCAAATACAGCAACAAATTGAAAGACGTATAATGACATTAGTATAAATATGAATTATATAAATTGTACTGCATGCTAGCCTGCCCAAGAGCATGATCAAGAGCAAGTCCACTATTAATGTCCCGATCAGGGTTTTTGTGCCGCTGATCTGATCTGAATCATTAAATATCCTGTATCTGCCGATACCATGTCTAGATCTGTATATTCCTAGTATTCAGTGTACAATTTAAGTATGTTTAAGTTATTAAAATCAATGCAATGTATACAGATTTATGCAGAGTGTAAAAGTACAGTGTACTGTATAGAGGAATTGATAGATGTAAACATGTAACAATGATAGACATTGTAAACAGACTGTGGGTTCACAATTATGAATATACCTAAGACTACTTATATAAACGTCTTGCATTTTTAAGTACAATAAGCAGAATAATTGCAACATAAATGTGAAAAAAATGAGATATAGTTAGAAAGCATGAAGCATGTGGTGTCAGTCTGCCATGTCTTGTCATTCAAATCTGAAGCAGACGTCTCAGATATACTGGCGGCAGATGCAAGTAAATGATAAAAAAATGAGTGACTCTAACAAAAGTGCACATCAAATACACACACAAACTCAAATGTGCGTGATGTGCTAGAACAGACCTCATTGGTTTCTATGCGTCACACACACACACACACACACACACACTTCTTCTTATTTTGGTATTAACGTCAGCTAAACATGCACATTTGAGCTTCTTCTATCCCTTTTAATGGCAGTTGGCGAATCAACAAGGAGGCGCATACTGCCACCTACTGCACAACCCAAGCACAATAAGGATCAGGCTTGAGATAGCCGATACCAATTAATAACAAAAAAAAAAAAATTCTTGATTTGCCTCAATCCTGAATCAGTTTCCAACTATTTAACATGTAACACATGACATGATTTATTTCCAACTGCATAACACTACAATGCTATTTAAGAATGTTCACTGGAACTATAGGTATAGGGAAACACAAAATCGTTGAATTAATGATAAAACTTGGATCCATAGTTGTATAACGGTACTCGTAGACTCGTACTTGTAGATTTATGTAGACTGTATAATCGTACACTAACACGTTTCAGGTTAGAAAAGTTCGGGACTGTGTGCCTCATTGTTTACATGGCATGTACAGTTCTGTGGTCCCAAGATGGCACATTTCAGATCGCATACTTCCATTGAGATTATTAGGAATGCTAACGGATTGCAGGAGCCTTAAGCACTAACTGATCTGCTGCCTGGCCCACATCCGCCCACTGCCAACACATTCTCTTTTTCTTTTTCCTGCTTTCTTTTTCTCTCTCTCTCTCATTTTCTGTGCCGTTGCCTGTTGAGACCTCAAGACAGTCATTCGCTCACATTGAAGACAGACACAAAAGCCCATTCTCTTCATCAGTCTCCATTCCCCTATTGCAGGAGATTTCTTCAGCGAGCTCTAACGAGCCCTCAGCACCCACAACATGGTGGAATAGAGGTCAATGACTCTTGCATCCATCAATATTATGTTCAACATTCCATTCTGATGCCCAAGGCATTTTATACACAAATGGAAGAAATATGAATGCTGCTCGAGATAATCACTGTGAAACTCAGGAGTGTGAAGGAGATGGCTGGAATTGTTTTATTGATTTGGCTGTAAAGGTATGAGCAGTGCTGCACCATGTGTTGCCACATTGATGGATGAGGCTCCGTGGCCCCACTCCAGAAGAAAGAACATATCCCTGTTTTAGGTAAAGGTGGTGGAAGGCAGGACGAAATCGAGATGGCAGCTCTAAACATGCCTGACAGCGTTCATCATGCTGCCTTTGTCTTACAAAGACAAGCCACCGATCGGTATACCCACCGACAGACCACCCGGCACGCAGAGGAAAGCCCTGCTTGCATTTCAATCATACAGACAGCGGTTACGGCGTGATCCCAAAGGTATTCCTGCGTTTTGGTATCGGCAATCTGCGTATTAACAAAATTACATGGCTGCGAATGAAGCGGCTACAAAGCAACAACGCCACGCTTCTGTCACGCCGCCTCTCGCCTCATTAATTTAAATCATAAAGTATCAGTTCAATTAGATAAGCATTCATCTGCCGTAGATTGCGATCTTAATTCTTGCCGGGGCTCTGCCGGTGAGTCACACGGTTTTGAGCTTGAGAGTTTGTCGTGGATTAGCAGCAAGATGGAATTTTCTCTCTCACAAGGCAGGGGAGTCACTTCCATTACCCATCTCCCTCAATTAGGCTCTGAGGTAGGGCGCAGCTCCGGGCGTCGAGGCCCTGACCGGCTCTCCTGAGGAAAGCAACTGTTAAGTGCTTCAAAGTTGTTCTAAGTAAATAAGATGATGAAACAGCCTGGGCTGAATCGAGGAGGACGGCAGAGTAATAAATGAAAGCAATAAACAGAATCTGATGAGATTATCCTAAGATAATAGTCTAGAAGGCTAACTCCGAATTGCATTGCTGTTCATATTTGAATATATATTGAGTTTCTCAGTGCACGCTAATCTCTCTATTGACTTCTTTTTTTCATTGCACAATGGAAAGCCACAGCCCCTGAACTTTTCTGACAAATACGAGTTATTGTCACCATCAGGCAATTTGGCGATCAAGCGGTGTCTCTTATTTAAAGAGGGAGGAGGTAATTATGGGAATGGCGGATAAATAATTTGTGCAGATTTAAACAGGCGCGGAGACAATGAAGAGACGAGGCAAGCCCCCCGCCAGGAGCTACGGAGAGAGAGAAATCCTCTTAGCTTATTCCTGGATATACTGTACGTGACCAACGATCTCCTCGACCGCTTTGCCTTGTCATCGTTCAACGTGTCAATGTTACAATTATTACTTAACCGATTCGGAGGCCAGAGCTCAAAGGTAAAGCTGTTACGCGTAATAGGAACAAATTAAACAGATGAAAATGAAATCGAAATGTCTCCTTTCAGTTCTCCTCGGCATTGTGCACCCCTCTCATTTAATGCACTCTTATCACACAGGCATGAAGAAAAGCATATTCAATAATGGCAATTTATAGAGACTGCCGCTGCCTGTGCTACCTACGGCCCAGATTCTATCAGCTTATCGTAAGAGTCGTCCTTGACGCGCTACAGTATATGTGCAGCTAACTCGCCTGTGTGTCTTCCGTGAAATGCTAAGACTGTGATAACCGTGTACCGGCATCTGTCAATCACAGCACGGGACAAATCAGTCAGAAATTAAATTAAATAAGACGAGAAAGCGGAAATAAGGGAACGGATCTACGCCACGCAGATGTCTCCAACACTGTTTGTGCTCATAAGAACGAGAACTGAATAATCCCATTAGTGACCTGGTTGGAAGCAAGAGGCGCTGTGGAAACAAATGGCATGTTGCCAATTTTAATTTGTGTAAACGTATAGGGGTGCGCCCGAGGAGACCTGGATGAACGGTAACCCATTACTGATATTGTGTTGGAGGCTCATAAATAACCATAAATGTTGCCAAGGAGGAATCTCTAATCCACTGTACAGAACTGTCCATCTTTCTAGCCTCTGTCCTCCTCCTGTCCCCTTGCTCTCATTTGCACCTAAAGTGGGATGCTGTGTGTTAACACGCAGGGCCCTACAAGGTGGCCTATTTTGTAATGTGTTGGGTATTTAATGCATGAGGGAATAGCGTCACGGCTTGAGGAACAGCACCGAAAGAAAAAAAGAAAAAATACAAAATGTGGAGCTCTGTGGTGTCTCTTAGATGAAAAGGATTAAAGTCTGCTGCTACATTTCATTTCAGTCAAGTGCCATTTCACTGGAGGTCTAAAAAGAGATTTTAAAAAAATTCAAATTCTAGACTCCCCAAACATGATGTGTTTTGCTTGAAGGACGGCTGTCAGCTAATAAACATCCCAGGGCTATTAGTTCATAATTTTGCCACTTACAGTGGGGGAAAAAATGTTAGGATGACACTGCTGATGATGAAATGATAAAAAGGCAGCATGCATAAAATGCCTTAATAAACATTGCGAGGCACTAAGAAATTGGAATGTCAGGGCAGGATGGAATACATATTAAACATCATGTCTCACGGCACTTCAAAGCAGCAGGGATGTAGTTACACAGAGGTCACCTATGACAAGTCCTTTAGTCTCCCTGCCTGATGCAGCTCTGTGGGGGCTGCTGCTAACCCAATTTATGTAGACTGTCACCGGGATTTTGCAGCGGTGACTGCTATCACACTGATCTACACTAGCCTCCTGCTGCTCTCCAAGAAAAAAAAAAAGGATATTTTCTTGTCATAGGGTTGTCAGATGTCACAGTTGCCAAGGACCTTGCAGTCGACTAATGCCTTTCAAGTTCTCGACCTCATGCCGGGGATGGGGTAAGTCCGGGAGAGGCCTCATGCTAAACTTATCAGCAGTGACTGCTAAGAGGCATGAGATTGACTACTGTGATTGCATTTCATATCAAAGGCAGGGCGCCGTTAGAGCGGACTACTTAATACAATGGGGTTAAAGACGGGGGAATTCACATGCTATCCGACGGCAATGTATATCTGTCAGATCTGTAAGAGGATAAAGAAGATGGCTAAGAAGATAATGACACAGATATGGATGCAGGAGTGGGTTTATTGTTTTAGCTTGAAATAAAGTGGAGACCGAGGAGTGCCGCAACACACAGAGCGTAAAGAAAATCACATACTTGCTTACTACATAGTAGAGCAAGAACAATATGGTAAGAGAATGGTAATTCATAGTGTTTCTGGCAAGATCCTGATGTGTGCATCTGATGGACAGTTTACTATCCCATGAGGCAATGGGGAAATGATTTGTGTAACAATGTAATTATAAAACATGTAAAAACGTGTATACACAATAAGTGACTTGTACCATATAATTAAAGTACATAGTAGTTAAGGCCACTTACAGTGGGACCGAGTAGTTTATAAATCCACAAAACTCCATGAACTGTGTAAAGTAAATGTAAAGTACAAAGAGTGTGGTTGTTAAAACCCATTTTCTGGGTTGTAACTGTAATTGGGCTATTTATATTTTATGCGTGTGCTTTGACAATCAAATGTAACTATTATTTTTAGCTATTTCACCTCTAAACCTTTAAATTGATGTTGTTGCAACAATCCTTGGTCTTTATTACATGCATGGCATATGATAAATACAATATGGATCTTATTTAAGATGAACAGACTGCATTAATATATTTTTACTGTAAAAGAAGCAGGTGACTCTACAGAACATAACTTTCAGACCGTATGCATAGCTCAACATTTGCCACTTAACTAGATCGACTTGTGGTGCAGAAAAGCTGTAGGATTTTGTGCATCACTTTGGAGTTGTTTACACTAAACCCCCGAGCCAAAGTCAGACTCAATGGTGTGAACTTGAGAAGGATCACAAGGATGACTGTGGCACAGGCGCGTGGAGTGACAGATGCAGTCATTTACATGGCACCACGTGGATACGGTCCACTGACTACCACTCGCGCGCTCTCCGTTGCCCGTTCTGCCTCTCTCCGCGCGCAATCGGTTTACCTCCACTGAGAAAACAGGAGGCACTTTTCCTTTGCGTTTTCGCTGCCCGACCACAATGAAATCTTGGCAGCTAATTGCAGTCGTGGGAGATGCCCTTCAGGTAAGACACATGAGCGGTGGGGAGAAAGGAAAATGAGCGCGTTGGTTAGAGGAGGAATTTGAACGCGAAATCGTGGGATGTTTTCAGTGCGCCGCCGTTAAATCTTCAGCCGACACGTTTTTCTTCTCTTTCGACTCTCGCTTGAGCCTTATTGCAACATCAAAGGTTAGTGGTGACATCTCAACAGCTTGGCTTGTATTCTTGCATCTTGATGCACGCTTGAGGTTTGTGGCGTTGAGGGACATTTCTCAGGGACTTGAGAGAGACAGGTGCTTTCTGCATGGCATGTGTTTGGGTACAGGCATGCTCCGAGATCTCCCGAGTTAAGGAATGGTCCATATCTCATGCTCTGTCTTTAATGGTCGATGCCGGCACAATGATACCATTTCTAAAGGACTTTGCGAGCTACGTCAAACAGATCTTAAACGATCGCAAAGTTATGCTTGCACCAGTTTACCCGCCTGAGATTAATAGGATTTAAATGTTACAGCGTTATTTCCAAGGACTTCCCTGGTTCACCTGCGATTGGAAAGTTCAGGTTATTATAGTGCATCTTCTCACACTGAGATCAATAAATGCATCTGTGCTTGATAGTGGGAGTCAGATTGGGTAGAAAGAGGCTGTGCATTGCAAACGTACCTGACGTTGACATATGAAATAGGGTTACATAGAAGATGACACAATAACAACACCTTTCAGGTTGTCACTTGGAGACGGACTGATGACTGCTTTCTCACTGCCTTATGCTGTGGGAATAGAGTAGTCTTTCGTGGACGTGGGTGAAGTCGCTTAGTCACAAACTGACTGTTTTGAGCACCCAACTTCTCACACGTAGACCTCATTGAATATTGAGACTAAAAAGCTTTCGAAATGTACCTTTCATATACAATGTCTAGTGGCGTAGAAGGCATGTGTGGACCTTTTGTAGTGTGTTCTATTTTTTAAAAATTTGAAATCATTTTTTAAATATAATTTTGACTGGTAAAGACTGATGTTCTATGTACTATTTTTTTTCTTCAGATTATCATTCTAGTTATTTCAGTCGAGTTATGATGACAGGTGTGTATTTGTAGACACACAGACCCTGGCTTCTGTTTTACGAGAGCAATTGTAACTTCCAGTTTAATCAGGCTCTGGTTTATTTGAAGCAGCCTGGAGAAGAGGTCTTAACCTTTCCTAGGTTAACAACAGAGACACTTGTAATGCTTCGCTTGAGTGGTTTAGCCAGACATTTCCACTGTCGCCATTGCATGGTCAGAGAGCTGTCACATTTAAAATCTTTAATACATACTATTAGATGTCGTTTTGTCTCCAGAAGAGTGCATTATTTTGCACCATGTCTAAGTTGTACAGTATCAGTAGAATGCGGTAGAAAGCCACTCTTGATCAGTGTTTACTGTATGTCCTGGATTTGCTTAAAACAGCCACGTCTGACTGCTAAAACAAAGCCCTGTTGAATACGATAGTTAAAATGTCTTAAATAACCTAAAACCAGCTTCTTATTTATTTTTTTTTGCTCAGTACACAGCAGTTCATCGTGACAGAGGGGGCATTTTGTGTTTAACTAACACTAATAGTGTAATAAGGTAATTAAGAATCTGCTATTTTCGTTTTGTTAGCCATATAAGCACAAGAGCACATGAACCTACAATTTTGACTCGTAATTATAATGCTTAATGGCCAGCTGCAATAAAGGAGTGCTCCCTGCACCCTGCTTAGTATATGGCACAAGACCAATTTTCATTCTGGAGTCAATGGTTAAAATCATGGTTTCCCACAGAGGAATATTATGCAGAAAAAACAACAGCTGAGCCCGTAGATGGTCCTACACAATGCCGATGTTTTTTTTGTTGTTTTTTTTTAACAACAAATGGAGACTGAATCACTATGGCTATGACACAGTGCCAACAAATGGAAGAAAATGTGCCAAGATCCATGGCACAACAATATGTCAAAACGCTCTGTATGGTTTCTCCATGCCTCAGATGATTTATGGTGTTATTTTCCACACCAAATGAATTTGGCACTAATAGATGAACTTTTAAATGCTTTTCTGAGAAATTCTGTAGCTGTAACACTCTCAGTGTTTTGAACGAGTAGGGAAAAAAAGGTCCTGATTGGCAGCATTCATTTTGTGTGATTTTTCAATTTATTTTCTGCATTTATGTGCCATGAAGCAGTAACTGTATGCTCACTGCATATACGAACAACCTTTGTGACAGTGTGGTAAAGGAATTTGGTCACTGAATAAAACAGACATACCAGAAAGACAAGATCAAATTTCAAGATCCATTTCCTTCAAATATAGTCTACTTTGACTTGTAATGTCAGACGGTTTTCAGGCAGCTACCAGAGGAACATACTTAAAGGAAGGACATTACAGAGCAGTGCAAATTATAAGGCGTGATTAAATGCTGTCAGTCAAAGCCTTAACTGGCCAGTCAGGGCACTTGGCTCTTTTTGAACAGACAGTATTGAAATAACGATAAGGCTCCTAACTGCTGTGTATGATTTTTGTCATCTTGCTTTTTGAATCACTTGCTTTACCTGCCAGTTCTTCTTAAACATTTCAAATCCAACTGGTCTTTTAATTGTCTCTCCCCCACCAGGCTATGGTATCATGATGAAGTATTAGTTTAAAAAGCTGATGTTAAAAGTTAAAAAGCTCCTGAACAAGCTAGAGCAAGATTTTAGGTGGCAAATGCTGTGTTTGGTGGTGTTATGAATGTAGACACATTTTTTCCATTCGTTGCAGAAGAAGACCTTGAAGTTGTTCTTTCCCAATTGTAATCTGTTTATTGTGAATTTTATTAAATCGTTTTTTGGTTTCTGTAAAGTCACATTCCATTAACATAACAATTCTGTAACTGGCTTGCCCGTTTAATTTATTCAACCAATTCGGTACCAGTCATTCAAGCTTGTAGGCTGTTTCACAAAGCTAAATTTTATATGGGCCATGGAGAAATATGGAAGATTATGTGAAACAATAGCATGTTATGAGGAGAAAAGATATGGGTTAATCCTGCAAAGGGGGAAGCTCATACATGAAAGATGATTAATTGACCTTTTAATTTTGATACTTTTGTCACATTTTTATTCTTTATGCTCACATTAATTTCCAGAGAGAACATAACAGATAAGTTTTACATTGACGGTGACGGTTGTCGCACAATACTGTTTAACCTTCTCTATTAAAGCGTAAAGGTTTTGAAAGCAGTCTGTTTCAGAATGTAGTCTAGACAGCCTTCGTCGAACCTGGTCTTTTTTAGCAGCGCATGATGGAGATTTAAAAGCACAGACATGTGATGAATCTCATTAATGTGATGTACCAACCAAGAAGTCTAGTCCTGAGCGATAAGCAAGTGATTTATTGTGTAATCCCAGAGGGCGAACTGTAACTGCAGTTTCAAGAAGAAAGTATCCATGTTGGTTGTTTGTTGTCCTGGGTTATTAAGGCTTTCCAGTGCAATCGATACTGCTGCTTGTAGATGGTCTGTGAATGAAGAAGACTAGCAGAATAGGCGGTTAATAGCCTCAGGGAGAGAGATGCTGATTGGCCCAGAGTAGAAACCAGTTTATTGGAATGTAATGGAGTATGTTGGCCCTCATGGCAATGGATTTCAGGATAATCTGTTTTTAATCCTGACTCTGTTTGCATTGATAAACACGCGTTCGTAAATCTTAATTGGCCGTGGATTGTAGCGCTCAAAACCATTAGCGTTCAGCACCTGCATCATCCGCTTAAGACAGAAGCCCCAGCACATAGTATCTCGGTTGTAGATCTCATGCTGGCACAGTTATTTGTGTTGACATATTTAATGTAATTGAAATAACGTTCACGGTGGGCAGAGCAATGCTGCATCTCTATATTGCTAAGGAGAGGATAAAGGGATGAAGATGTGGTGACACCTTTCAAAGGTGCTTGTTTTAATCAGTGTTAAGCGAAATCATAGCTGGCCAAACAAAACAGTCATTTAATTAGACCTAAGTGGAATTTGCCCGTTGTGGTGTGTAAGATTATATCTTCCCTGCAGAATCATATCCCCTTTGGACCATTTGTAATGCCTGTGAAAAAAAAAAAGTATCACATTATCACTGTCTCTTTCTGGTTATTCTTTGGTAGCACTGCTGGCTACAAAAGGTCCAAATAAAGAGCAGCAGTGTAATGTTTACAGGTTAGCCGGTTATTAAATACCAAGTTAGCAGTAGAGCATATTAATCTAGTTTTGCGAGAAATCATAATAAGTAATAATAATAAATTGAACATTATTACATTGTTCTTGAATTAGCTGAAATATTTGAACATTTTACTCTTTTTTTTTTTGTATTTCAATTTAAATTTAGTAATGTCGTTGTTGATTGTTGTGGTTTAAATGTAAGTCCCTTGCAAAAATTAACCATGGTTTTATTGTAGTGAAAGGGTAGTAACCATGTTTTTTGACAAATACTATTGTTAATTTATGGTTAGTGTAGAAAAACCATGGTTAATTTGTTGTTACCATGGTTTAACTATAGTAACCATATTTCTTTTGGTTTAATTTGTGGTAAAACCATGAATAATTTTTGTAAGGCTGGAAAGCATCTGCTGTCTAAATACGTCTGGCAGACGTCTTACACATGTCAGTTTTACATACATTCTAAATCATAAATAGATATTATCTTAAAGACATCTAATAGACATATATTTGACATCTAGAAGGAAATACCCTATAGACGTATTGCAGATGATGAGCAAACAACCTAAATAATACGTCTTGCAGATGTAAATGTAGACATCAAATAGACATCTCCGAGATGTGTGTGTGCCATCAGGGAATGCATATTTAAGCTGGGATGCTTATTGGGTATCTGAATGCTATGCTAGTATGTGAACTAAAACAGACATTAATGGTCATAACTGTTCAAATAACATATTTTATATAATGTTGTTTTAAGATAAAATGTTAACTTTTATCTTATGATGTGTTTAACTTATTTTCTGGTATAGCAGGTTAATTAAGATGAGCTAGTAGGCTAACTGGCTAACTTGTGAAGTTACTAAAAAAACAATGAGAAATGTTTAATTATTGCTCATGTGACATTTTGCAAGATATTAATTGTCAAGTTGTATGTGTCGATAACATATACCTGATTGTTTATATTGTCACAAAATGTAAACTATATTATACTGTATCACACGCTGTTGCTCTAAAGTTGTATTTAGAAGTATTTCCAACTTTACCCACATACATACACACAGTGCTCATGTACAGCAATACATACTCTATAGCAAATCTCAACTATTTGATTTGTTTGTGTTGTCACAAAATGTGAACAACATTATCACCCAGCTCTAATCTGCTAAATGCGACTGTAAAGCATTTTAAATATTAACATCCCGATTTACTGTAAAGCTGCCCTGAAACAGTGTTTATTGGGAAAAGCGCTATACAAATAAAACTGACTTGAAATGACTTGATGCAATGTGATTCTGTAGTATTTTCAGACACCAGATGGAGTTCCCAATAAACATTTTTTCAGCTTTGAGATCCTGCAGGGTGACCAAATCTTGCCTGACTTCAGAATGAGTCATTGATAAATGCTTTCATCACTGGTAATATTTGTAAATATGTTTGACGTGTTACAATGTACAGATTAGAAATGTGGCTTTACAGTTCAATAGCTCCAGAGCAGTTAAAGGCACAATATGTAAGTTTACTACTAGAGGTCGCATTTTCAAAACATAACAGAGGCGAAGTTCAGTGATGCAATGACGGAGCGTTGAACACTGGGAGATGTTATTTTCACAAATCATGTTCACGGATGAAAAGCTCATTTATATCGGTTTTATCACCTAACCACCTGCACATGACTATTACTTGCACAATGAATAATGTATATTTGCTTACCCGTTTATTAAAACACACGTGAGAGCGCAGTCTCTGTCCAGGCTGAGGTTTTCACAAAGCTCTCTCCATTTCGGAAACGCCACGATGATTTTTGTTCTCGCTTTCTTTCGCTGACTGTTCCAATATCTTCTTGCCTCGCTTTGTATACATCTATGTTTTTTGGGATTGTGGAGAGTGTAATCATGATCCATTATATGGAAATGAACAGTAAATAACTACCACTTCTGCATTTGTCCACACGTGTTGCCGTAGTATTCATAGGCGGAAACCAAGGATAGCGTGGATATTACCTCATTGATAGGCGACAAGGAACAGGGACGGTTCATTATTTAAATCTGGAATTTCTTTGAATTTAAAAATCCTACAGAACTTTTGAGATAACGTAAGTACACAATGTATGAAATATATAACCGTGCAAGTATATAACGATTCAAGTGGTTTTTGGATATTTTATTACAAAAATCTTACATATTAACATCTCTTTTAATTTGTATTTGTTTTGTATATGATTTAATTGGCTCCGTGAATCCGTTTAGGCTTTTGTATTTGAAGAAGCGTTACTTGTCACGTCAGTCTTCATGGACATCAAGAGCTCGTAGCTGAACATTGGGCGTTTTGTCCTCAGGTGCTCTGAGGCTGGGGCCTGCTGGTGATGATAACAGTGATAATTCAAAGTGATTTCGCACAGCATGGTTTTGTCAGACCAGTCACCAACACCCCGTGGCACGGCTACACGCTCATGTGTCTTAAATCCGCCAGAGGCTTTACCGTGGTGTGGTACACCAAGCCTTACTCATAGGTCAGATGAGTCATTGTTTTACTTTTACTTTTTCGCTTACACCGCAATGCAATCTGAAGCCTTTTTGGGAGGCATGATAATGGATTGAGGCTACTCTACTTCTTATTTTAGACGTGAGGCCGATCGCAAGAGGGGCTCTCGAGCTTTGTATTCAGTGGAAGTACAGTGCAATACGTCAGGCTAACTCTGGGCATAGTGCTGAGGCATGCTTTTTTACAGTTTTTTACATAATTAGTTCAGACTCCACTTATTCAACACAGAGGACTGCTCAAATTGTGAAATCACCCTGAGCCGTAGCGAACCATCTCTGAACTCTAGAATCAGCACTCCCTCGGTTCTCATCTACCTGGAAATTTTTTTTTCTCCTCCTTTTTATTATTTCCTTATTTCTACCCCCTCTCCTTTTTAAATGCTGACTTTTCACATGCAGCGTGCCAATTATTTCACGCTGTCTACGCGGCCTCGCATTCTCTCCTTATCGCAAATGGAAGAAAAGTCTTCAGCCGGTTATCAAAATGCTAATGTGCTTGAAAGGAAACATTAGTCTTCCCCAGTAAAATGTTATTAAATGTGGTCTATTTAATCTTGTAAAAGTGCCGCTATCTCTTCAGGATTTCCAGATGTTTGCGCTTTGCCCGTACCGTTCGTCTTAATTCCGATGCAGGGGGTGGTGGCTGGAGATGCAACAGTAACAGTAAAAATTGCCTGTTGTCCTCAATCATTTTAAGCGAAAGCTCTAAAACAGAAGAATCTTTATGTTAAGCAGATATTCTGAATGTGAGGAAAACCAGTTCAGGGGGTTAGACTGAAAAGGAGAGAGGGCGGCTTTGTGTGGACTGACTAGTGCAAGCAATAAGTAAAGTTTATTTTGTAATATGCGTTCAGTGTAAAGCTGCATTTTCCCGAGTGCAAAACAAACACTCCATCTGTCTGTCATCAGTATTGCTTTGACAGCCTGAATATATAGTCCGCCTGTGAAGGCAAATCACGCTTTTCCCTCCGTTTGCAGAGGTATGAGCGGTCATAAACCACTGACGTGCCTTTTGTTTGTTGTGTCAAAACAGATGAAAATGTTCCTGCCCATTAAAAGTGCATTGAACAATTGCTTTGGCATATTCTCTTAATGCCATTAGTTTCTCATCAGCATGCACTGTACAATAAGTCATTCGAAATCACATTTCCCCTTGGAGTTGGGATTTGGCGCTGCACCAAATGAGGGATTGGGCCCGTGCTGGTAAATGGTGTTAAGATTCTGTCCTGACCTTTGATTAAACCTCTCCTGCGGGCTCTGCCTATGTTGCTGTCAGACAGACGTTTGCAGGATTCACAGGATTATGAGGTATTATGCAGATAGCATTCCTTAAGACAACATACATTTTCTGTTTAAAAAGCACCAGCAAGGTCGGAATCGCTTGGCATTTTTGCAGCTGTGATTGACATTGGGGTGACAGACGTGTCTTGAAGGTTTCGGGCTGTTGTTGCGTGTTGTGATTGGCTCAACAAAGAGGCTCACGGGCAGCTATAGTAGTTTGTATGTCTGCGAACGCTTTGAGCACCATATTTTGGCGTTATCCATCACATTGGAGATTTTCAGCTGGTACTTGGAGATCACAGATGATATCAGGTGGATATTAACTCTAATGTGCTCAGCCATTTCTCCATGAAGCCTTACATTTCAGGTCCCACTAGACATCATCCCATCTGTTGAAATTATGCTGTGTGGATTATTATCCAGCAGTTTGACATGAATCAGGTTTTCCTCTAGTGCTCCTGGTCACATGTTTGGAGTTGTTTTTATCACAATATATATTTTTTTTCGGTGACTGAAACATGACGTGCTCCTCCAACCCCGGTGTGGATGGCTGGTAAACCCTTTGAGATGAGATTCTTTTTCATCAGAGCTAAATCTGCTTCTTTGGCTTCGTCCTCATCCACGTTGAGCCGCGCAGGTCGCTCCTGAATCTCTTTGGGTTTGGCGTGCATGGTGAGGTTTTGATGTTTATTTTGCCATGGGCGACGGGAGCCTGTGCCAGAGCAGAATTGGCAGTGTATCAGCCAGAATGAATGTTATGCAACCTGTGACAACTCAGAGGACTGTGTTGGTGTGAAATATCAATATGCACAATACAACAGCACATAAAACGCCACATGGCAGTGTAAACAGAAACAAACTGTGTCAGGGAGATAGTGTAGATAATCCCGACATCTATGGATGAAAATGGGATTCGCAAAGGTGACCGATCGAGAGATGCAACGCTAGAAATCCCGGTTGAGGTGCAGGCTGTTCCTTTGGCATTGGCGTGGCTGTATTTCAAGTTTTATGGTATATTTGTTGCGCTTGTCATCATTTTCATGCTGCCTGGTCTTCTCTGCGAGGGGGAAAAAATGCTCAGAAAAGCCATTGATGTGGATTATAATTTTAATGCCCCACAGATTTCATTTGTTTATTTTATTATGTTAATGAATATCATAACAAGGGATTTCTAATCCTCACGGCGACCGTTCCTGCCTTTTTCGGAGAGAATTTCTGATGAACCTTTTTATCTCTAATACACAGCACGTGGGGCTTCATAACAGCCCGCCGAGACTCCGGCACTCATTTTCTCTCAGGTGAGCCTTTAATTGCATCTTCCTTACTCAGTGACATCTTTCCCATCATGGTGGGCTGCTCTCCTATGCGACTAGGCTCACACTTACTCAATAAGTGGAACGGTGGCAGCTGTCATTGCATGCCTTATTATTACTGAAAAAGACTTTGTAGTCCTTAAAGATCCGCCGACTATCGGCCTCGCTTCGATGTAGCGAACATCACAGCTGCTAGACATCCTCTTACAGCCATTTCGGTAAACCATTGGCCCCAGTGTTGGGAATCCACTTCCAGTGGAGGAAAACAGCTCTTAGTTTCCCTTCATAAACTGCCTGGCTGCTGCAAAACAAAATAATTTTTTTGCTCCAGGATGATTTTGGGGTGTAATGGTGAGCATTTGACAGCTAACTTTTGGCTATCTTTATGAAAGGTCACCGTCGACGGACTGCTGTCACGTTGATGCGTCGCGAGGGACGCACAGGCTAAGTGTACTCTAATCTGGGAACACCCCGCTGGGAGGAGCTCTGCTACTGTATCGCTTCCTCTGGTTGCAGCTCAGTGCATTCACAGAGTTCCTAAATTGAGATTAATAATGTCATCTGCGGCTGGAGTTTACGGACAGCGATTTCCGCCCCTCCTCTCCCCATCTTCAAAGTCCAGCAGACTCCTATTCGAAGAGATATTGAATGGGCGCAGGGAATATTAACATTCTTTATGGACCACACGCATACGCAAGCATCATCAATTTTCCAGACTTGTTTGTATACATTGACTCTTTGACATTCAAACCTGAGGTATCCTCCCCCACCAGCGCGGAATGAGCGGACAGCATGTGTGCGAGAGAGTGCGTGGGCAAAGTGTCATGGCTGCGCAGTGCCAAGAACAGCTCCCCACATTGTTAACTGTGTTCACTGTCTGCAGACGTCTGCCTGGCTGTGGAGCTCATGAAGCTCAGGACACTGTCTTGAAGGACGAGCACTACTTCCATGAAGCACAAAGACACCTTTCATGTCTTTTCTTCCTTGTAAAGCAGGGCTGTGCAGTAAAATAACTGATTTCTGAGTATATTATAAATGCCATTTATTCCTGTAATGGCAAAGCAGGCATTACTCCAGTATTCAGTATCATATGATCTTTCAGAAATCATTCTAACATTTATTATGGTCCCACCTTATATTAGGTGGCCTAAACTACTATGTACTTAAATTGCAAAACACTTCTGCTGTTGAGGTGTGATATGGGTAAGGTTAGGGATAGGTTTGGTGGTATGGGAAGGTTTAAGAGTAGGTAAAGGTGTAAGGGATGGGTCAACTGAGTCAAATGTAGAAGTCAATTACAGGTTTTTTAAAAATATAAGTAAAATGTAAAACCATGCATGTACACAGTAAGTGCATTGTATCAGTTAATTAATTTCAATGGATGTACGTACTGTAGTAGTTAAAGGGTTAGTTCACCCAAAAATGAAGTTCTGTCATAAATTACACAAATTAAGAGCTTTTTGATGATATCAGAGAGCCATCTGTCCCTCCATAGACAGCAATACAAATGATATGATCCCAAAACACTGGTAAAAAAAGTCCATGTGACATCAGTGGATCAACGACGCTACGAGAATAATTTTTTTTGCGCAAAGAAAACAAAAATAACATCATATACTCAACCAGAATTTTCATATGACTTACAGTACGTCTTCTGCCATTTTAGAGAATATTACTGCATAAGCGTACACATAAACAGCCACAGATTATGCACCTGCGCATGCTTTCACCCAGATGTAAACAAGGCTGATTTTGAGACACTTTCTAAAATGGCGGAAGACGTAAGTTACAGGAGAAGAGTAAATTATGTTATTTTTGTTTTATTTGCGCAAAAAATTATTCTTGTAGCATCACAAAAGTGAAGTTGATCCACTGATGTCATATGGACTGATATCATCAAAAATATCTTCATTTGTGTTCAGAAGATAAATGAAGCTCCTATGGGTTTAGAACAACATGAGGGTGAGTAATTAATGACAAAATTTTCATTTTTATGTGAACTAACCCTTTAAGGCCACCTAATATAAAGTGGGACCATTATTATTATTATCAATGTTGAAAACAGTCGTTTTTTGTAGAAGCCATGGTTGTGGATTTTTTTTTTTTAGGATTCTTTTATGAATTGTGAAAATAATCAAAAACAGTCAAACATTCAAAATAACCCCGTTTATTAAAATTTTTTATATTTGTATTACAATGTACGTCATTACTGTTATTTAATGCTTCAGTCAATTTAATGCTCATTAAAATTAATTCATTTCTTTAAATGTATTTACTTTAATAGTTCAAAAGTCTATTTATCAGTCTGTCTTTCTGTCTGTCTGCCTGTCTATCTATCTATCCTGGTTCCAATCAAATTCAAATAGTAGTTTTGCATTCTGTGTGCTACATTAATGTGAATCTGAGGCATTTGAAAAACAAACAAGCAACAAACATTAATTCTTAGATTTTTTCAGTGCTTTATTTTTTTGCAGGGATGATAAGCCAGATGCGTAACTGCAACTCACTGTGTGTGCTTCTTAAAAACTCTTTTTTTTTCACATCCACTCATTTAAAATATCAACACAATTCTCTCAGGCTTTCATAGTCACGTTCATTAACGTGGCATTTAACTGTGAAAGTCAAATCACCTTCATAGACTGAAAAATCCTTGAAATTCTTGGAACATGTGAAACAATGAAATCTTGAGATTTGTGGAGAATAAAAGCTTCCCTCAACACCGCATCAGTGACTTGGCTTATTTCATCCGCGCCTCATTCTCTCCCACTATTTCATTTGTTTCACTTCCAAGGACTTTTGAAATAACATTGCCAATTTGTGGAGCACGGTTTTTCCGGATAATTATAATCCAAATTAGCCTCCACATGATGTGTCAGTGTTTTCCTGAAATTCGGTGGCTATGCTTAAATCTGGTTTTCAGCGGTTAAATATAAAAAAAATTCCAGGCATTAATGAATATTGTAAGCTTCTCGGTTCTGGTGACTTATTTCATTGTTTAATTAAGTAATTCGGCACACTTTTGGAAGAGTAAGCCAGTAGTGATCAGAAGCACAACAAGCCACAGATGCTTGCATGTTGCTGGTATGTTTTCATTCAACCTTGTATGTATTCAATTAAATCCCAACTCTCTGTATGTGACGACAGCATAGTTTTAAAAGGAAACCATTTGCTGCCGACTGGCTCGCTGATGGCGATAGCAGCAGTGGTGTATCAGTTGACTAATTGGAGAGGCTGTCCTCGCAGTGTTCTCTGCAGAGCCTGTTGTTTTGCTCATTTGGTGTGACAAATAGCAAGCCTGTGGAGGATGCAAGGCCTGGGTGCTGTTCTGACCTATGACATCTCATTTGTTTCTGATAAATGGCCATTTTCTGGAGGTGCATGGTTCACTTGAGAGGCAATTGCCAGGTATGAGTCGCCTTCTTCGGTGACATCAGAAAAAGCCATGGCCTTCCAAGACTTGACCAGAAATTGTTGCTTTACTGGTTGCTCTTGCAACAATATGTCGAGCAGCTTCTGATGTAATAAATAGATGCGATCATTATGGCAGCTGTATTTGTGTACTTTGTGAGCATTTACTTTAAAAAACATGTAAAATGTGTATTTAGATTGGATTCTGCACATGTGTTTCACCATCATTAGCTTTTGGTAGTGTTTTTCAAGCTTTTTTGTCCTCTGTTCACCGCCATCATGCCAGAAATGTGAAGGTTTTTGTTCAGAAAGTTTGTAAAGCGATTGTGTTCCATGAAAGAGGCCCAATATCTTTTCTTACAAAGGAACTGAAGAAAATGATGATGCTAGTCATGATTATCTATTTTTATCTACTGACAGCTCTGATATTTTTAGTTCTAATTTGTGTTTCATAGGTTTAACAAAGCAAAATCTGAAAATTCTGTCATCGTTTACTCACACTCATATTGTTCCACACACCTGTATGGCTTTCACAAAAGAAGAAAGATTTGGAATAATTTGGATAATGTACTGGTCACGGTTTTTAATGAAGTTACACTAGCCTAACTGTAGACTGAAGTATTCAACAGCACCATAAAATTATTGCAAAAGTATCCATTTTACATTCATTATTTCTGACACTTTATGTGTGTATTTCAAGTAAAAACAGTCTTAACATCCACTAAGGTTGTCTTTGGCATGTAAGAAGAAACTATGTCCAGTATATGAAAAAAAATAAAATCATTGCATAGACTGTTTTGACAACATGATAAAAATAAAACATAATTTCCAGACAAAACAGTCTAAAATTATTTACTTTCAATGTGATGCAGCTGCAGTCAGGTCTAGTACCGCTTCATCTTTTAATAAATGTCTCTTTGTAAACTTTCTATGACACTGTTCCTTGTTTACAAAAAAAAAAGCTCAGATCAATCCTCAGACACGATCCAGGGTGACATTAAAAATACTGTATTCAGTGTAGACAAGAAAGCAGCAATGATTGGAATTTCTTTTTGCTTTCGATGCGATGCGATAGCGTGATCATGTCAGCCATTAGTGGATGAGCACCGGTGGGTGGGGCCTATGTCAACGTGTCACTCAAGAGGTGGTGCTTATGCAAATGACTAGTGCTAGGTAACATCACCTTGGCTTACATGCTTTTTTTATTGATGATGAGGAAATTAATTAAGATACTTCAGAATGTAATAAGCATACAAAGATCTCTTCTGTATCAAAAGATCAAGGGAAATATGGTTTCTCTTGTAACGAGGCTTTTAATTCTGATTAATTCATTCATAAAACTGATCAGGAACTGGATTAATAATAATAATAATAATGAAAAAAAAAAAAATAATTAGAAGAAGAAGAAAGAAGTTAAGAATGTTCCTTAGTGGAATTGTTAAAGTTGAAAACCATTTTAAGACCTTTTTTGGTCATTAATCTTAAGAAAGAAGATATGAACATTTTAAAGGCATGTTTTTGGGAATGTAAAATATTTGTAAGTTATAAAATGGCAAAAAAAAAATTTAATTCTTAACAATATTTTATGAATCTGGCCCCAGGTTCTCAAACTTACTTGAAATGGTTAACAGCTCATTTGAGGATAAGATCAGTTTATACAGTAAATTACATTTCTTAAATGAAAAAAGTGTTCTTTTTGAGACTTGAAAGCCCCAGTACCTTTTACTGCAATGGAAAAATCAACATGCACATTAATTCAGAACAACTTCCCATGCTTAGGACCAACATAAAAGTAGATGCAAGTAAATAAAGGCAGACTTTTTTGGATATTTTAGTTCATGTAATACCCCTTAGGATACACAGACCAGTGGTTTAAGGCATAGTAAACAGTTGTCTTTTGCGCAACTATTGTGTCCTCCGACTTGCGAATGTCTCATGGTACAGAGCAGGCAAATGACTCCAGGGTCATGAATGAAGAAGACACCGGTATTAAACCTTACACTTGCCTCTTTAAACCTGGCAGGGGCAGCGGTTGCTGTTTATGTAAATGTTTTCCTCATATAAAGGAGGCCATCCGTTGTCTGCCGTCTGGGGCTGAGCATGTATGTGTGGAGATAAGGATGCTTCGGGTGGACTCGTCTGAGCCAGAGAGAGAGGGAGAGAGAAACTGCTTGTTGGAAGATAAACAGGGCTAATTAGAATATGCATTTGTTCAGTAATTCTGTCCATAATTGAGATATTTTAATCTTTGAACATGCCAGCTATTTAGAAAGTCAGCCGTGGCTTCCCACGTCGATCTGAAACATACTGTGTAAACGCAGCTTTTCAGACACGCTGGCAACGTACCAACAGGACAAGGAAAACACTTTTTTGGATTAGCACCCCTCTCCACTAACAACACAACTACACAGCGTTTGCAGCAAATCATTTAGACACAAGCACCCTTTGTCCAAAAAGTGGAGGCAACCCACTTTTTTTCCCTTTTTTTTTTTGATGGGCCTTGTTCGCTGTATGTTTGGATATGATTGCATGGCAATAAATTTGAACAGGCCGTGGTTTTACAGGGATACAGCAGCTCCCTGGTGTAATCACCCCCTAATCTACAGAACAAACTCCAGCGCGGCTCTATAAGTCGATAGCACTTCAGGCAGGGGAACAGGAAGTCTCCTGCCGCTCCGCTGAGAGATAAAGGCACCGATAGGAGACATGCGGTACGGTGCAGCCATTGTGTTAGATCAAGATGTGCCTCCTGAACTGATGGGTGCTGTGAATTCTGATTCCACTTCTCTGCCATCTCAGGACGAGATATGTAGATGGTCTATAGAGAGACACCGGTGACTAAATGAATATGAAAATGAGCTCAGGGAATGGATTGCTATTCAGCTGTCTTTCAAGTCTCTGGTGGTGGATGAGGCTGTTGCTGGCCGTGTTTTTGAATCACGAGAATAAAGGTGAAAATGACATTGTGTATGTATACGTGATATGAAGCTATTTGTATGTACCTTTGGCTCTTTTAATGTTTATGTATTCTAGATAGGCTTTAAAATGTTGCTGTCTGTTTATGGTGAATTCCTGGCAACAGCCAGAAACAAAGCGTTTCTCCCATAGAAATGATTAATTAGATATTATAATATATGTATTTATGGTGAATTATAATGAAATTATGATAGGAAATGTATAACAAGAAATACATACTATAATATTATATAATATGTATGTAGAAATACATATGTAGGTTTTTCTTAAATGAAAATGACAACTTAAAAGTAAAATGAAATATATTGCTCTGCTTATTTTAATACATTTTTATTGTGTAGTTTATTTATAATATTACAATAATATTAAAGAGATATTTTCCAAGCAGCAGCCAAAACCAATTTAATTAAATTTTTTAAAAGACTTGTTGCAACAATAGCAATAGTACGAACTACTTATAAAAATGTAATATGGCCCTGGAAATTGCTCCATATACCGCTTACATATCCCCATCAATTAAAAAGTCTACAGGCAGCAGCCTCTCTGGTGTTCCTCCATGAATTGATGTTCTTGGCGACTTCAGAAATCAAAGCGTCTTGTTTCTGTGTATTCTGACATTAAAAGCATGTAATATAATTATAAAGGGATGCAAAATATGAATGGGAACATCAGGAATGTAACATGAAGTCTATTTTTAGATATTATTTCATACTCAGCATGTACCTTTTAACATACGCCTGTTGCCCTGAAGGAGACATCAGAGAATGGCTCCCTCCTTTCCATTTGCTCTCCTTAATGCAATACGTGTTAGGCATCAGTATTCGGTTTTTGGCATGTACAGCTCGCTCTCGTGATCCGTCGTAATAGAGGGGGTTTGTGGCACTGCTAAGCACGCTGGATGCGGCAGTTTTCATAAATAAGCTGCGTGCTGTATAAAGAGCAGCTCTAGGTTGCTTTGCCTCTCATTACCGCTCACGTTTTAAATGGGGTTTAGGATGAAATTCTGTCTGCTTAACCCCAACGAAATTACGAACACTTTACTAGAAAGACGTCAGGGAGATAAAACGGTCCTTGGGAAATGGCAAGCAATTAAAAGTATATTAGCTGTTCAAGGCCAAAAATAATTAAAGCTCTCAGACCATTGTGTTTTAGAAAATAGCTGCAGGCAGCAATCATAAGAGGTGCACACCGAGTCAAAAGTCACCGCATACATGAAATGTTCAGCCGCGGCCCGGCTACAGTACAGCCAAAAATAAGCAGCCATCAAAGCTTCCCTTTTGATTCGCCGCTTCTCATTTTCTGCGTAATGCCATTTTTTTCCACTGTGCTTCACGCAAGCGTATCACATTACAGCATTTAGAAATGAGATTGGATCTGCGTATTTAATCACACCAATGCAATTAGTTGGTAGGAACAGAACGAACGGAATTGGAACGAGTCAAAGGCCCATACCTCCCACCCCCACTGTTTCTGGATATATGCATCCGGGTGCGCAGAGACCCCCAGACAACATCTTATTGCAGGCAGCAGGACTTCCATACAAAAGACAAAAAGTGATATTGTAGTGAAATTAAAGGATCTTTCCTGGGTATTGTGCGGTCCAATAAACACGACCTCAGAGCTGACGGTCTGAATGCGGGGATGGGCTGCAGTGCGTCAGTTTAAACTCTCATACGTTCATGCCGTGGCCTTGTGTCAGCCGGTGACTGTGGTCCATCACGCTTCTAGACAAATCTCTGTGGGCTCGATGTGCTCAAAGGCAGTTCTTTCCACTTTAACAGGATTTGCACAGATGAGACGAGTGCTCACCAAGCACCACAGAAACATTATATGCCCCCTCCGGGATACCGGATAGATGCAACTTTTATCTCTTTTCTAATCATATCTAAACCGTTGTTTGTTTGTTATTGCCGTGGTGTGTCATTGATGGTGGTTAATATTACATGAGAAATTAGATTTTATAACATATTGAGATTCACCTTAATGTAACATTTTAAAACAGATTTGATGCACAGTTGTGTAAGGAAATACGCAGCGCTTGATTGATAAACGTGCATTTGTTTGTTCATTCTATTCTTTTTGAATGGATTGAATGGAGGCAGATCTGAATACAAGTTTGCATTTGATGATAATAAAGGGGTGGAGTTTAAGCAGATTAAATGATTGGAGAAGTTATGACATTTTAATTAAAAATTATCAGCTCAAAAAACTATGCATATACATGGATGAATTGTTCATGGAAAGGTCAATAACATGCATTTAGAAAATTTGGAGTCAATTTTTAGGTCAGTTTATGTAGCAGCCATCTTGATAATGCCCCGTGTAGCTATTTTTAATACCATTAGGCTGCTGTCAGATTTGATTTCAATACTGTTGAAACATGAATTTAAAAAGTGAAAGGTAGGATTTCTAGTTCTTTAGGCACTGTATTGAGAATTGTAATTCTTCCCATTCACGTTTCTGCTCCTCCACCTTACACTGTCTCTGATATATTTTATCGATTGGTGATGTCATAATGTACTAGACTAGCATGAGGGTCTCTCGACTCTGTGATGAGTTCATTACAGGTTAGGCTCTGTACTGCTCGTGTGGATTTTAAATGACAGCTCTCTGTATTTGCCTTTTCTGATGATTTACATCTTGCGAGTTTCATCTTGGTTCATAAATGACAGTGTTTTTCAAAAAAGCATCATATCATCATGCAAATGGACTTGACAACCAGTGATGAGCGTTCATTTTCTTTTTATGTAAAAAGAGCAGCTTTGAAATTTTCGATAACTTCACAGGAAAAAAATGTCACAGGAGCTTAGAAATAGAGGATAGCTAGATGATGACAGAATATTCCTTCTAAAGCAAGCTGCAACTATATATGTAGCGTTCAAAAGTTTGGGAACCGTTTGAAAGAAATTATTTTATTCAACAAGGATGCAATTAAACAAAAATGACAGTGAAGACGTTTCAAATAAATGCTGTTCTAGATAGATGAGAGAGATAGATAGATAGATATGTATAAATAAATAGATAGATAAAATCACAGTTTTCATGTCAATGTCAGCATATTCGAAGATACTAAAATTAGATCCTTTCCCATTCGATTTTCCTTTTCTTATTCTCCCTGTAATCATCAAAGTTGCATGCTGGCAGAGTATTAAGCTTCTTTAGTAACATACTGATGAGGCCTTTTGCTGAAGCTTGAAGACGATTTGAATATTTGAGTATTTTTCAGTGTTCAGAGGAGGAGAATTGATTCATTAATGAGGTATTATTTGAGCGTTCCTATTTTCAGCAACACAGGCGAGTGTTTAGTATTTAGACAATCAGGGACATTCTTACGGGCTTGAGGTGCTTCCTTCCTCCTCGGTGAAGGATCAGATAAATGAATAGCACGGAAAATGTAAATATATGCATCTCGAATAGAAAACCTTGAGGAAAATGAGCGCATCGGTCATCACACCGTGCTTTTCCCTGCTAACTTTACAGCTGCAGACTCGGCTTAAACAACCCCGAATGAAAGGACACGAGCGCATGCTTTTGCCCCAGGGCAGGACACTTCACGTGGATGGGGTGTCTCGCTTGGCTCGAGAATGCTGAAATTACATCGGCTGCAATTTCAACAACCCTGGGTGAAAAAACAATCATCGCATGTCTATAGCCAAAATACCGAGTGAGAAATCTGAGCGGCTGATAAAAGGAACAATTTGCTCTGTCATTTTGAAACCCCAAGGAGGGAAGGCTTTTGTGACAAACTATATAGGCAGTGTGTGAGAATACCAGTCCATCTCTGAGTCTGTCAGCCGCGCTGTCTCCACGGGAGTGTGATGACTATGCTAGGGGAAGGCTAACCTTTGCGAGTTCGGTGCTGTTCTGGAGAGAAGTCAAAGAACTGACACCTTCTGCAGGGGGAGGGTGTGTGTCGATGTGCCTGTGTATGTGAGTGTGAGTGTGTGTGTGTTTTCGAAAGGGGCGTTTTTGCATTTTCTTGAATCTAATAGGTTCGAGCACACTTTGACAGCAAGTTAATTCCAACCAATACATTATTTAATGAAGCTACACATGGTAAAGTAGGTCAAAGGGGCGATATAAACAGCCAAAAAATTGTATAATTCAAGATATACTTAGAAAGCAACAAGGATTGCAATGCACTTTTAAAAATAAAGGTGCCAATAGGGGGTTTTGCATTGATGCCATTAAAAGAACAATTTTGTTTTTTGTGTGAAGAACATTAAAAAAAGAAAACCATTTTGTTTCTCTATAAAGAACCTTTTGTGCAATGGGAAGTTATGGATGTTTAAAGTTCTTACCATAGATGTCTATAAAGAGTGCCTCAAGAGGGTCTCATTAATCAAATCGCAAAGTCTTTTTGCTTTTGTGCCCAGACATATTTCTTACCCCAAGTCTTTGCTCAATTCATAATAGATATGTATACCCAAAGTAGGTCTATAATGGGCTAATTCTTTTTAGTGTTTTGCAGTTTTCAAATAATTCCAAGTTTGCTGAGTGAAACACAGTAAAACGTTTTAATAAAGGCCAATTGTATGCAGTTTGATAAATTGTAGAGTAACGCATATTTTTATTTCTTTTTTTGTTGTTGTATTTATGTATGTATACATATTTGTTTTGATAAATATATTTCTACAGTATTTATAATAATTATAATATTATAATGTACTTATTAAGTAAATTATTTCATATATCTTTTGTTTCTTTATCTTCTTTGCGTACACATGTAATTTTCTCCTCTTTTGTCTTTCGTCTTATAATTTAATTATATTTTGTGATATATATTGTTATAAAATGTATCCCATTATATAATTTATTTATTTATTTAATAAATTGGTGTATATGAATAACGTATACAGCATCAATAATATTCTACGACAACAACTTGCTTAAATACAAGCACGTATGTCGTGAACTATACCCAATGCGTCGACAGTAACTTTCATGCATTAATGAACCTTTTTTTTTACATCACTGTTTAACCATGACGGACACAGCTTTTCCAGAAAATGAGATATTAGCCATTGACAGACCATGTTTTAGTGTGACACTGTGGGGTCTTTCAGAGGACCCGGTGTTCGTCATGGTCATTCACCGCTTCTGAGGAAGCCTTTTGTGTGCCAGCGTGGAGAGCTGGGCATCGGCAGACACTGCGCTCTCCATGCCTGCTGCACGACTGCGGGCCGCTTCTTTGTGCCTGGAAACATGGTGCTGGGGTGGGTACCTGAACCGCCGCCAGTTTCGACTCCTCTGCTGGCTCCTCAGACATCTCCACCATCTGCTGGAGGGGATGTACAAATTGGACGTTGGCAGAAACATCAAGGGGGTACCAACCTGACCCGAAGAAGCATGCAAAATGACATGCTTTTTTTGCCCTATGCGGCACCAGTGGCTTGATATCACCACAATAACAGCAACTTCAGTGATATTTTTCATTTATCACTCTGACTAATCTACAAACACAAAGCATTGTCAACATTGCATTCAAGGTCTATGCTCACTGAAATGATTTTGAAGAGTTCACTTGACAGTTGATGATACACAGTATGGCAAGATCTGTGTAAATGTTCTTTAAAAATGTCTACTTTTGTGGAGGAAAATAATAACCACATAGAGGTTTGGAATGACACGAGTCTGAGTAAATGATGAAAGAATGTTCACTTTTGAGTGAACTATCCCGTTACACCATTGCTATGACAGTTGCTTCCACCTTTTAACGGTTGTTTCACGGTGACTGTCGCCGTTGTCTTCTGCTTGTCCCGTTTCTGTGACTTTTATTTGTTCTGCCTTGGTTATCTTTTTTTAATCTCCCCTGTCACTTTTATCCCTGTGGAGAAGTGAGCAGGTTTCGAGATAAAGGGAATGTTTCGTTTTTCAGATGAGGAGGGCGAAAAGAACCCCTCTGCATTGTGATGCATATCACAGATGCGTTCGAGGCGTGATTTGTGTTCAGATGCCATCGTGCACTTATTGCTTGTGGCTCAAAATGCATTATTTAGTTCTTCAAAACTCACGCCGCCTGAGCGTTCGTGTTCAAATCGACATTTAAATCTTCGGCAGACTCTATAGCCATCGGTTGCGCTATACGGCAGACTTTAAAAGGATATTTCAACTAAAAATGCAATGTGTCTTTATTTAATAACCCTCATGTCAGTACAGACAGTTATGAAATGAGGTATTTTGCAGAATGCTCAAGCTGTCCATACAGTTAGAATGGATCAGGACCAGATATGCAGTTTTTTGTATGGAAAGAGGTGCTTGAACATTCTGTTAAATATCTGCTTTTGTTTTGAGCAAATGATGACAGAATTTTAATTTTTGGGTGAACTATTCCCTTTAATGATGCTTAACAGGTTTGCAAAATACACACATATTTGAGGTACAATGTTTTTTTGTTTTTTTTTTGGTTTTTTTTAGTTCTTGGGCTATTTTGGAGACTGCGAAAGAATGTTTAGTTTAGATATGTAGCAAAATTATTCCCTAAACTGGTTTCCCTGTCTTTTTGACAAAGACTGTTTGGTGAGACTCGACTATAACACGATATTCTTGAAAACAAAAACCGTCAGCTTGTTTCTCATTCGTCCTGTCCTTCTCCCTGATGATCCTCAGTCTGCTTTGTTAATGACGGCAGTGCACTCTGGGCTTGAGACTTTAATGTGTCATTTTGATGATAAAGGTGGTTAAACAATCATCAGTTATTTCATTTGAAGCAAAGCCGATGAGCAAACACAGGGCGTTTTCTCATTATGTGATATGAATTGACTGAGAGCTGAGAGGAGGTGTGGAGCAGCCGAGGGTAGTGCTTTCTTTGTTATCACTGCCATCTCCTGGTCCGTAGTGATCACTTTTGGGGCTGAGCCTCTCTCCTTTGTCCTTCCTAAGACTAAGCTGAAACGAGAGAAAGGGGAAAACACTGCAGGAAGAGCGGGATTCCAGATGTAGTGCTGACGAATGTGCAATATTACTCAATTTTCTGGTTTGCCGAAGAGTATGGCTGCGCTAACAGAAGAAGTACCATTTGGCACCATGATAATATTAGGGCTTTCATGATTATTCTCATTTCGCTAGTTGACATGAAACACTTTTGAAAAATCCACATGTCCTGCGGTATTTTCAACAGCATTTAGCTAATTAGTTTGTAATTATGCATGCAGTTTTAATGACCTTATATTAATTGAGAGACTGCATGGAATATTTGTAGTTTTAAACATTCGTTTGTCACACTGCGGGGCCGTTTGAATTGAACTACAGAAGGCAAAACGTGATTAAAAATAATGAGAAACCGAAAAGGAACAGTGACCAGTTACTGGACCTATGATAGCTTCTTTCTCTTGTCTTTTCATTTAAATTTTTTACCTAAAAATGCGACATTGAGTCATACTGCTCGAATTCCCTTTAAAATGCAAGCAGAAACAGTCATGTCACACTCGCTTATAGTTTCTGTCAGTCTGTGGGCGAAGCATCAGTTTCAGGGTGTTTTGCAAGAATTTTGGCTGGTATGTGAACACTTCAAATGAACTCAGACCATCTGAGATGTCCGCAGTGCCAGCATGGTTTGTTTATAATGTTCTGTGAACGCAAAGCACTCTGGGTTTACTTTATTTTTACTTTTGAAATATTCTAAATATGTTACACGAAGCTTGTGACACACAGTTTGTGCCTAGAGAAATATAAATCAAATGCAACTGAAGTCATGCTATCTATGACTAGCTGACACGGAGCCGATGCAGGGCCAACAAACTAACTAGTGGCAGAAGAAATCATCTAGTCAGAGCAAGCTCTCAGTAATTCCATCATTTTTGGTATTAAGCATGATATTACTTTGTTAATGTGAATATCACAGTCGATGAATATGGTCAATTAGTCACACTACCCGTTTTCGGACTGTAAACATGTTATAAATTCATCAAATTTACCATACCAAAAATGCCACATTTATAAATGGAACCACTTAATATAATGATGTTAGTGATTCAGTCAGTGTACCATGTTACCATAGTTTTGGACTTCAACTATATTATGCATATAAATTTTGTCAATTTACCATACAACTACCATGATACATAAATATAGTCATTAGTTTAAAAATATAGCAAGGTGCTACCACATTTACTGGAAAGTTGCTTACCCCAAATTTACTTTAAGTGTAAAAACACAAACACATACACACACACAAAAAGAACTACAGTATGATTGGAACCTTTACAGCTCGTCATCTAATGATGATAGTCATATAGTTAAAATATCATACTATCACAGATTTTTGACTTTAAAGGTAGTATGTAAATAAATGTTGTAAACTGTATTAAAATACCATTGAATACCAGGAATATTGCAGTCATGTATTGACTCAAAAATATAGCAAGGTACAACCTACAGTAGGTTTTTGGACTTTTACAGTAGTGATATGTTATACATTTGACATCTAAGTAAATACTATGGTATCACAGTTTTTTGGACACGAACAATAGTAATATGTTGTAAATTTACCATATAAATATCATATTACATAAATATGGAAGCCATTCACATAAAAAGTACCATTGTACTACCATACTTTTTGGATGTTTACTATGGTATTATCGAAAGTGTCTTAAACCATTAATTACACTCTTAAAAATAAGAATCTTTTCACAAAAGGTTCTTAGTGGTGAAAGAAGGTTCTTCAGACTTTAAAAAGGTAAGAAAGAGATGCTTATTTTAAGAATCTTGAACTGAATGGTTCTTTGTGGAACCGAAAATGGTTCTTCTTTGGCATCGCTGTGAAGAATCTTTTAAGCACCTTTATTTTTAAGAGTGTACCTTGTAAATAACATGGTTAGGCATTTCACAATGCACACTACACTAATAATTCTCATATTATCTGTATTATTTGTCATTTTCTGAGTGTCATGAACTAGTGGGGCTTGATTAATGATGCTATATTCATTTCTGACAATCAGTTATAAACCCGAACAGGTTCATATTGAAACGGAAATCTGTATATATAGGAAGTCCCTTGGCCACAACGAGTTATTATCGACTTATTTGGGCTGGAATTGTGTGGAATGTTTTGTGATCCAGTGAGTCTTAATAGCTGCGAGCAAACAAAGCAGCTCTGTTGTAGTCATCAGCGCTGCGTCTTCAAAACGCTCCACTCCATCTGTTGTCAACAAGTTGATTAATTAAAAGGAAAACATTCTGTTTTATGCAAATCAGTCAACAAATCAGTCACATGTCATCCATATGCATTTTAGCCTCCAAGTCTGGGCGCCCCTCCCGCCGTTTGCTGGAGGAGATATTGACACTAACCCTTCGGGCGCTCAATGTCAGCTCTCCTCAAACCACATGTTTGATTCCAACATTGGAATTGTGGGCACGGAGAGCATCAAAGCTGCCCTCTCCTGTATTTGCATAGTGTTCAAGCTGATTTGAATCGCAAGGACAGAGTGGTAAAATGCGGTGAAATTACTGCTTGCTGACTTGAAGTGGAAAGCATGTCAGGATGTTAATGGCGTGGTGTGTAATGCGGCGACAATTGATATTCCTGCACGCTCAGGCAGGTTAAACGTGTTAACAGCCGAGCTCCTGCTGCCTGAGCTGTTTGCAATAACATCGCTTACAAACATGTGTTCATTAGTAGCACCGGGGTCAAAAAGGTCCTCTTTGGATGTCAGCAGTGGAATAAAAGTTGCAGGAATGCAGCAACGCTGTTATAAATCGCTTGTGTTGTCTTAATTTATCTATTTAGTAATTTGCTTAGAAATGCCACCAAAAACTCATTTTAAATTACACACACACACAGCAGCCTTTTGCTAGTGTGAGAAAGATATTCCGGTTGACTAATGCCCACCTGCCTCTTTCAGGAACCCAAAGCTGAGAGTAGCAGCTGCTTAAATAAGGACGTCAGCACTGCGAGTAAAAGATGGATGCCGTACCTTTGTGTGCTCATTTCCTTTAATCTCCGCGGCTTGCCGCTGTGGATTAAAAACCAGGAGGACTGGAAGTGCTTGATAGACTGTAGACCTCCCAAAGCCTGACAGGGAAGAGTGTTTGGCAGAAATTCGTTGAAATCTTGCCCAAAGCGCAACTGTAGCCTGGGAAATAGAATAGCAAATGAGAAGCCATAAAGATTGTTGATGTTTTTCGTGTGTAGTAATGGAAATAATGTGTGTAAGAGTTTGCATCTGATGTATCGAAAACACAGCAGTCACACAGATCCAGATTGAATTCCACATTCTGTGTGTGTGTATGTTGTAGCAACCTCTGCTGTGGATTTTATTATTTTCATTTTCCATGGTGGTGGTAGTGGTGGTGTTAAATTGCGTTACTATCTCCAAGGCAATAAAGGAGCGAGCGCTCTTGAATCCTGACAGGATTTACTTGGAAGGGACGAGGGGATGTAAATTGAGAGATAGTTATTGGCGCAGAAAATCTTCTGCTCAGCCAAGATGGTGTAAACGTGATGTAGAGCTGCGAGTCTCAGAGCTCAGCTCAGGATCAAAAGTGATGTGAAGACATGCCAATATTGACAATGTTGACTGGTTAACATTTTAGCCCACAGAGATTTAATTCGTCTTTAAACTGACACAAGAGATTGAGTGGAAAGCGAGCTCTGTCATAATTCCACCTTCTTTTTACTAGAAGTCAACTCTTGGTGACTATGGTTCAGTAAGCACTTTCAAGGAAGGAAAAACCAAAGACTCTGCATATTGCCTATACTTAAAGGGACAGTACACCTGAAAATGAATTCATCCCTCACCCTCATGTTTTTCCAAACCTATTTAAATTTCTTCTGTTGAATACAACAGATATTTAGTTTGTTTTGCATACATTTCAAGCATATTTTCCATTAAATAGATTTAATCAATTTCTCACATAAAGCTATTTAAATGCTTTAGAAGACTTGTATAGAATATATTCATATGTAGGCTAGATTTATGATACTTCAATAGCCTTTTACTTTTGTCCTTGACCAGCCTAGTTTCACTTCCATTGTATGAAAAAGTGCAGCTTTATCATTCTACATTTCATTAAAGCCAAGTGGGTTTGGAACGACACAAGAGTGAGTTTTGTGTGAAAATTCCTATTGACGGCATTGTCAGATACAGTCATTGTTTTTAAGGTCATGTACAAGCATGTTCGCCCTATCCAACACTGTATTATAAATGTTAAGACAATTAGATGGAGCCTGTGTAATTAATTAATTATCTAATTAATGTCGTTACAAAGGTAATTAAATGATAAAGGCCCTTTTTCACACTCAGGTTATCCTTTGTCACTGTAGATAAGCTGCTCCATTGTTATTGTCTGTAGCAAGGTTGATGCCAGCGATGTTATTAAGTATATCATAACAAATGTGCACAACAGACATGAAATGATATGTAAGCCCCATATGTACAAAATCTGAAATAGCTGGCAAATTCCATAGCACAGAGTTAAAAAGACCTGGGGCATGTGGGTATTATGGGAACATAGCGCACCTCTGACAGATTCATCTTAGTGCTGGTTGAGAGGCACTAGGGGGAACTGCATGAAAAGTGATTATGCTGATGTAGCTTGGAGCTCCATATTTCATATCCTGCAGATCAATAAGACACGAGGCAATATGTTTCTCTGAAAATGCGGCCTTGGAGCCTGCATGGGGTCTGCTGACCACACTGACCTGCAAACATGACTGGATGAAAACACAAGGACCTGAGTGATTGTGATATGCCTGATAACTTGGAGCAATTTGTGCCATTTTTAGCTTCAAACGTGGTTTTTATTTTCATTTTTTGTGTTTGACCACCATTTTAAAACACTTTCATGTAGTTCATGTTTAAAAGGATTTAGCTGTTGACCTCCGACACCGGCATCCATTACATTAATCAATAGCGAGTGGATAAGCCAGTCACTTTCACTTGGTGTTGAATGCTCTCAGAATATCAGTTACAGGGTTTAGGGTTTCAAAACACTGCAGTCTACTCTCTTGCTGTTTGTGATCTCTACATAGTGTGGGTTGCACTGAAGGGTAACGTTGCTGCTGTGATCTGTACTTGACCTGCACGGTTTGTTCTGGAAAAAAATGATTTGAGATTCTGTAAATAACCAGTGCTGGTAGTTTTTATAGAGGGAAAAAAACAAAACTGTTATTGTATCCAAAGTGTAGCCTATCTCTCACTGGAGATCTCGATGGATGGATGGATGGATTTGATTGAATTATTGATTTACAGTATGTAAACCAATCAATATATTTGATTTATTTTTTTGTGTGTGTTTTAAGCTACAACAATAGGCAAAGTGTTATTTTTAGGATTTTATTCATTCATACAATTAAACATAGATTTTGTAAATTCCTTGTTAAAATTCATCTGATGTTCTTCTGAAAAAAAAATTTATGGATGGATAAATAAAATGGATAGACGGATAGTTTAGTACATAAGTGAATGGAGGGACAGATTAATTCAGTTCTTTCCTTTTATTTATTCATTTATAGTATATGAACCTATATGGTTAATCATACATTTCATAAATTGTTCACTTAATTTGATCAAGTGTTCACTATGTCACAAGGATGGATAGATAGATACAGTAGATAGATAGATTTTTTGAATTCCTCAGGTGTGGGGTTGCACGCAGTTCTTAAAAAACCATTAGCATCACACTCACTCTCAGCCTGTGATAAAATGTCGCTGAACCCCGGCAGATAAGCAAATGATGTGAGGAAGTTCTTCACAACAGGTGGATTAAGTGGAGAGAGGGGATGAAGAAGGGATGATGCAGGATAAGTACTGCGGAAGGAGATGAAAGAGGCCCATTTGAAGTGTCAGCGAGACATCAGAGCAGACCTGGGAGAATTGTTAAACTGCCTTTATTTTACCAAGAGATCACCCCCCCCCCAACTCTCTCTGTGGGGGGAAGAGAGAGAACGAGAATCTACCAGGAGCACCGGTTGATGAGCAGAGTGTGTTTGAGAGGAAGGAAGTGCTGAAGAAAGAGAGGGAGCGAGTCGAGCGACACTGTTGTCTTTGAAGTCGAGAGCTCGACTTCAAGGTGGTACGGAGTGAATCCTGATGGTGTCAGTGCCACTCTGGGTAAAGGAAAAGAGGGCAGCCCAGTTATTTATTTACAGTCTTTTTTGCATTTCTATAGCTGCTTCTCTACAGATGCCAAAAGGGATTATGCTAATGGGGCGCAGTCCATTAGAATAGAGGAAGTCTTGGTAGTTAGCCGAGAAAAAGAACGCGTGAGAGAGGCTGTTTTTAGCAGTCTGCTCAGCAGCAGAGAGCTTCGCTATCAGCATGACTCTCCGTAGCTCTATACACCATCAGATGGCACTATAGGATAAATTTGAGAGCGGCTCCTGCAGCTCTCTGCATGAGGACAGAGAGGGAGCCAGCACTGTGGAGAAACCGACAAGAACAGATGAATGATAAACCCATAAGCTCTCTGCAGCAAAAAAAATCTTGTCAGAAGAAGGCGTTCGCTCTGTTCGTGCGCTTTTGATCCGACGAGGTCTTGCCTCATGGATTACACTCTCTCTTTAGGGAAAGCCTGTATTTACGTCATGCGGTGCAGTCGTTTCATAAAGCGAGGAAATGTAGCAGTCTGAAATTGTTGTGTAAGATGTTGCAAAACTCAGTTATGAAATTCTCGGGCCGTTCTTTGGTCGGACTGGTGCGTGTAGCTGGTTCAGTGTACTTATTTAGACAGCCACTAGAATGTTTGCTTTTTTATCTTGTTATTTTAATTTATAGTTTATTATTAAATTGAACATCTTTCATTAGGATATTTATTTCATGAATTAAAATTTTTTTGTGCTTATAGGTAAGAAGAAAATTAGAGCTGATCTGAAACATAGGGAGCTGCTCATTTTAAAGCATCATGTGCACATTTCTAACATGAATTTCCATGTAATTTTAATTATTGTAAAAAGTATTTTTATTATTCGGCATTCACAGATTCCTTATTTTTTTTGTCCAAATTGATCGAATCACATTTATCATTTGTTGTGAAGACCATCTCAAAATGCACTGCAATCAGGTTAGTAAAAAAAAGGGTGGACATGTATAAATGACCAAAAGTGTATTTTATTTAATAGTAAAAAAAAAGGATTAAAAATGAAGAAGTTATTGTTTCACTTAGTATTTGTGTTTTAGTTGTATTTTTGTACATAAACGAATTGCACCGTTAGCTTAGCATGCTAAAACCAAACTACTGAAATTAATTGTGAGCTGTTGTGTAAGTTGCTGTCTATGTACTGTAAATTGTTATATAAATCAGGAACTTCTAAGGTTCAGTGACCATTAGTATGCTATCTTCATAGGCAGTGAGGCCAATCACTAGGTTTTTGAACAGATAATCTCAGTAATTAGATATGTAGATATGATTCACTTGTGACCGTGTCAGTATGAACTTGCCCTCGCTCGAATGATATGCGCTTCAGTGTGTTCTGCTCTTTGGCTGCTTTTAGCCTGTGCTATTCTCGTTTTACACCCACAAATGCACATTTAGGCCATAAATCCACTCCATCTATACATAATGCAGGAGCTGCAACTCTGCGCAAGAGGCCTGTGAGAGGAGCTCTAGTCTGAGGCGGGTCCTCAGCTCCAACCTGAGCAGCACTCTTTTCAGCTCACTCCCTTCTGAAAGTGAGACATGAGGTACAGACAAATTCATATCACATACTAGCCTCTGGAATGATCATACCTTTCACACCAGTTATTTTCAGCAGCAGACTGTGTCTGTGCTGGTGTTGACCTTACCTTCCCAGAGTACCAGTACTTTAAATCACTTTACAAATCACTTCATTGATTATGGAATTTAATAACATGCATGTTCAAGATTTCTGCATTCATTATTTATTCATTTTTTGTTTGCATTTTTAAAATATACAATAATCTATCTAGGATAACTAGAATAGAATATATGTTTATGAATACAGTTAATATATAATTTAGTAAAAAAAAATGGTGATCTATTACATACTCAACAGTCTGCTTAATGTCTATTTGTGTTAGTTTACCAACATATCCTTTAATTTTAATATTAAATCAATTATAAATGTGCAATTTCGTATACGCATTTTACTTTTTGAATCAATGATGGTCTGATGTATTGTTTCGTCAAAATTTGACTGTAGCACAAGAGTTTTTATTAATGTCTTCTGCATATTTTTTGCTCTAAAATAACTAAGTTAGACTGGATTGGATGAAATCATTATCAGAACAAATATTTACACCCCTACTAATAAGGCTAGTGCCCACTTACTGTATTTGATTTTTAGTAAATAATTAGTAAATGATTACATGTGTATTTCGAGCAAATGATATATCACCTAATTAATATTTATGGGCCAGGCGGATTAGTTTTTTTTTATGTATTTAATAATGTCATGCTATATTAAGTCAACTTTCTGAAGAAAGCCAACAAAATTTAAACCGAGAATATTGATGCCACCGTTCATAATACGTAAATTGGTCTGCTAATATTTCCATTACGTTGTAGCGTGAGATCCCCTGCGTAATTAGAACCCCTGATACTGCCAAGCTGTTTAGTTGCTGTTTTGCTCTTCACAATGCATATTTAATTCAGGACCTCTTTTGTGAATTTGCACGTCTTGCCACGAATGCTTCAGATGAATATTGCATGGTGAGCTGTACAGCCATCTCTGCAGCATTCATTATGAACCACACCAAAATGTTTCACTCAACCCCAAATTACTCATTACAAAGATAATAAACCTAATCTCATCGCATTCTGTCTGTGAAATTATGTATTGATTTACTCTAAATGCCCGCATTCAGCCCTAGTCAGTAAAATTCGCTCATTCTCCATGCATGTTGACTGGGTCATGTGGGCCTGCGTCGGCTGATCTGAGCCATACCCAGTGCTAATAGAGGAATCAAACAGAAGACAGCCGTATTTGATAAGGTTTTATGCAAACACAGGTCCAGGTTGTACTTGTGCGAAGCAGAGGAAAAAGGAAGAACCTAATAACCTCTACCTCGTTTTTTTTTTTTCTTTCTTTCGTTTTCCTTTGGGTAATAAGAGAAGAGAAATGGTGGTAAAATGTCAGAAATATCATGAGGAATAGAAGATCTGAAGCATTGCTTAATGAAAACCTCTGGCCAGTGGCGCTGTGAGGCAGAAAGAGCTGCCGGTGTGGTCGGGCTCAGAGCAGTAATTTCTCACCAGGCGCACAACGCATTCCATTACGCCCGGCCTCTGCTCAACACACACACACAGTAATACTGGAGGAGAGTGAAAATAAAGCTAGTGAAGCACCCATAACAACACTTTTCTTACTCTCTATTGTTGTCTGGAGGCGAAAAGAACACAAAGATTAATGTGCGGGATCTATGTGGCTAAGATTGTTGCGAACAAAAGGCCCCCCTGAGCCAAGCGCGAACCATCAATAGATATCAGGATCATTGGAATGACCACTCGGAACAGGGAGCCAATTAACCTTGCCTCGAAACCACCCCCACAGAGCTCTGCTTGTTCCTGGTGTCCATATAACCACATTAAACCCATTAAATTTCATTAAAGGGAGAGTTGACCCAAAAATCTTATCATTAGTAATTCTATGAAACAGAAAAGTTGGTGTGTCAACAGTTTTTGCTCAAACAGACCCCTAAAAAATCAGTGGGGTCCAAAACCTTTGACACTGACTTTTATTGTATTTCCAAAAAAAAATTCTAAACATGTTCCACTTCACCCAAAAAAAAAGTTGGGTTGTTTTTTTTATTTTTTTATTTTTATTATTTTTTGGGTGAATTATCCCTCAAAGGCTTGGAATTAATTTATTTACCACAGGCCTCCAGTTTGATTAACGCAACACACTGCCTAAATTTCTGGTCTTCGCTGTGTACAATCTTCTTAGTGCTTTGCTAGTTATCTAGCGTAATGCTCAGGGTCAAGGTTCGCAGTTGGCCAGCAATCGCTCCGGCTCTGGTAGCCCTGCTCTCGTTTAAGTGCCGGCACACGTCTCTCCTCGAAAGTAACCACTTTTTCAATTACACTGCCATCAGCTAGCAGTGTTGCAGATAATGGCAGGGTCTATAGCCTAGGCTAGCAACTAAATGTCAACTAAACAGAGCCAGTGTGCTATCTGCAGTTAAACAACTCTGGCAAAAAACAGACTATTGCTTGTGTGAGACAATATAGCTTGAGACGATACTTGAGAGTTTTCTCCTTCCCTAAGGTTTCGCCGCTCCGCAAATGCGAAGCACTAGTGATTATGGTCATTTACGTAACACGTAGTTGCAGTTTTCGTTTTCCATGCATGTAGAGAGCTGCCTTTCCTGGCAGCCCCTCAAAAGGGCACATGTTGCAATCCATTTAGCTTCTCTTCAGGTGGAAAAATCCCTGAGGATGAGACTGCCAACAGAGCGTTCATCCTCACTCCGAGAACTTGTTTTGTTGGGTGAACAGAAGTAAATGCATCTTCAACAACAAAAACTGTTTATTGTCTTACGCTATTCAGCAGCGCTAGCCTTGGGAAAAGGTCTTTTTGTGTGTTTCTTTCGCTTGCTGATTATCAACACCGCCCTCGGGATGTTAGTGAACTTCACGTAATTACATCTCGCAAGCCGGTCGCTCGATGCGCCGAATCGAAATTCGCACGGCTTCAGTCTCGAACCTTTACAAATAGATGGTCTCCAAACAATGTCAGGCAAAAGTCCATTTTTAAAATGATATGCAACATCACTCTCGGTTGCATCAGCAGGTGCGGAGCGTTGTGATGAACAGCTTAATCCATGCTGCTGTGGCCAGTATCTCCACACCCATTATTTTATTCCTCTGCAAATGAGCATGGACAGGAGGGTAATGAATTCTACCCTCCAGTGAAATGGGAGGATTTTCTATTTGCCAGACACTTCCTTCCCCTTTAACTCTTTCATCTGATGGAGAGTGGACTTTCGGCAGTGGGTGGAGGGGGCGAGCGCCTGACTGATGGTGGGCCACAGCAGACAATCAGAGAAGAGCGAGAACCATCTGTCTCTACCGAGATGAGACAGGCCCGCCAGCTGCAGTGTAAAACATAGCCCATATAAGCAGCGGTCCAAGCCCTAAAATTGGAATCGAGGTGCACTTTTGAAAACTGTATTGCATTGCATCAGGCAATACAGACAAAATCAATATACCCCCAGTGCTGGAATTGGGCTCGAGCGACAATCACCAGCACCGCAGTCAGAGAGACATTTTCAGACAATGCCTTTTTCGCGTTTTGCAATCAGTCCGGCAGGAGCGCGAATGGGTGGCCGAAGCCGAGTAAAGCATTTTCCAATCTCGTCTGGCATTCTGCTTCAGTCAACGACCAACAAGCTCCGTCTGAACGGCTACAAGTTGACTTACAACTCAACCCCATTTATAGTCTACAGCGGCGAAAGCGCCAGTCCCTACCTTCCATCTCAAGGCGCTACTTGTGGAGGACTATATATATGGGCTGTACAATAGTAATTTAGATCATGCGATCGCAGAATTGCTGTCAATATAAAGGAATGGGGCTTGTGTACATTTGGGCTGATGCCGCACACCTGAGCTCCATCAGTGGCGTAGATGAGAATGGAGCGTTAGTTTCCCAACGGTGGCGGAGCCAGGGGTCCTCGGTGGGTTTCTCTGCCTCTGCTTTTATTGGAGAAAAGTTGTAGAGAGCACTGCAGCAGTGCAGCATGACTGTGGCAACTCATTCCACTAGCTGCTCTCCTGCAGTCTCCTGGGAAGTCCTTCGGCAGTGGGTTCCAAACTGGGATTTTTTCATGTTTTCCTCCAGCAATTTCTCCTATGGTTTAAAACAATTTGTTTTTATGAATCATTCCGGTGTGTGTTTGAATATACATAGCCTTAGCAGGCGCTAAAGTAAAGAAATTAGCTCATTTTATTCAGCACAGTAAACAGTTAACGCTAAATCAGAGGGCCTTATATTATATAAGGAAAGGAAGGAAAAGGAAAGGACATGTGGCCAGGCATGGTTTCCCATACTAGGAATTTGTGCTCTGCGTTTAACCCATCCAAGTGCACACACACAGCAGTGAGAAGTGAACAACCACACGCACACACACACACACACCGTGAACACACACCTGGAGCAGTGGGCAGCCATTGCAGTTGGGGGAACGGTGCCTTGCTCAAGGGTCTCACCTCAGTCGTGGTATTGAAGGTGGAGAGGGCACTGGTTATTCATTACCCCCACCCACAATCCCTGCCAGACCTGGGACTCGAACCCACGACCTTTGGGTTACAAGTCCAACTCCCTATCTATTAGGCGACTGCCCCCTGCCTATTATTGCACAAATGAATTAATTTTAATTTTACAAATAGTTTCGGAATATATTTTAGTTGTTATGATAAATGAACACTAAAGTATGTGCTAAACTGATATTAATTTAACATTTTCTAGAGAGCTAGAAGCTTGTGGCTGATATCGTGCAAATAATTTGCTTAACTGATAACGCATTTTAATTACAGTATCTCAGATATATACAATATGCTAAATTAACTTAAAAAAGACAGACAAATACATTATTATTTATTGAAGGCTTTCAGCAGATTTTGGAACTGACACACTAACACTTGTCTTTTCCAGTCAAATTAAACTTCAGGAGCACAACATGTTGCCTGCTATTTACCAAAAGCAGCCCGTTCTGATAATCTTAAATTGACCAAATATCGAACAATTAATTGGTCTGTGATTTGTTTGCACAACATTCAATGTGCTTTTTAAAATAAAGCTATTATTTGAGATATGCAGGCAGATCACAGGCTGTTTTTGTGAATAGTAGGCAGCATGTTGTTTTCCTGAAGTTTAATTTGTCTCCTTCCATGCATGATGTTGCATTGAATGACCGAATATCCTCTTTCTTCCGCTGCTGTGTAGCGTGACAGGTCCATCAGTATTGCTCTTGATGGTGAGGGGGGCGTGTGTCTGTGTCTGGGGTTTCGGAAACTTGAAATTACACAACCGCAAAACTCCACAATACATTTAATTTAAATGATGACTTGTTGTTTGCAGGGAAAAGTTAGTTAAGGTTTATAATGCTGCTATATGAAGTGTGATCAGTTTATGTGCTTTCAGTCTTCAATACCTTATTTACTTAGTGCACCTTCTTGTTTATATTATGAATGATTCATCACAGATTTTAATCCAAAACAAAAGTTGTTTGTCTTCATTATTGTAAATATAATATAACTTTCACTTTCTCTGAAACAACTTTCCTTTTCTGCTGACATCACTAAGGCCAGGTTGGTTATAGGGAAAGGTTATCCAATAGCCCATTAGCTACAATAGATAATTACTAGCAGTTGATTTAGCAAACTCACAATAAGCTTAGTTTCATTCTTATTTCTTTTAGAAAATTCACTACTGTTCAAATGTTTGGATTCAGTAAGATTTACATATATGTATGTATATATAATTTTATTCAGCAAGGATGCTTTAAATTTGCCATATTATGTGACTGTAAAGAGTTTTACATTGTTTACATTTGTTTCAAATAAATGCTTTTGTATTCATCAGTAACATGGTTTCCACATGACCCCAGACTACTACCTTTGGAATAGTAGCATTATCACATTACTTAAAATGGGTTGCAGATCACACTTTAATATTTATTGCACATATAAGAAACAAAACATCTTAACAGATAAGCAGCTTTCTCTGAATGCAGTCCTGACAACATGAGAGGGAGGGGGAGCAAAACTGCAGCTTGTGCTGAATGAGGGGAAACTGCAGTAAAAGGAATCACAAATGTGTGCATGCTTATATATATGTGACCCGTTTCACTTCCAGCGCCGATGTTTTTTCATCCAGGAGGGGGCAGCAGGTAGCTGTGCTGACAGACTCCTGAAAAAGATGCAGTTAATTAGTTTTTTCTCTCTTATTTCTGCTCTTAGACCGGTCATTTGGGAATGCCATTTTCTTCATCACAGTATCGTGAAGATCAGCAATTATGCTGAAGCAGTGAAATCTTTTTTGGGTAACTTTTTTCTTTTCTTTTTTTTTTATTCTTCCCCTCGTTCATTTTTTATACAAGCTTATTCCCCTTGAAGTGAACTTGTTATAGATGCTCTAGTTGCTGTGGTAAGACAGCAGATTATTAAAGGATACATTATTGAATAAGGCCAGCATTTCAAAAGTGCTAGCATCTTTTAACTTTCTCATTTTAAAGGGAAAGGCATTCATCCAGAGAGTCGCTTTGCTTAATTTCCAGTTTTTGGGGTGAATAAGCTTTCTGACGGCGTATTTAGACACAATATTAAAGGTGCAAAAAATATTCTACTGGCATTGCTTCATCTGCATATTTCCATCACCCTAGCTTTGGATCGTAGCCAAGCGAATACATTAGAATAAGAAAATATTACAAGTATTGATTTATCATTAATAAATCTAGGTTGATGTATTGATTGCAACATTGGATGCCTTCCAGATTAACAATATGTTTTACAGCCAGGGCAGCAGAAGAAATGAGATCATACTGGCATGATTAATGAAGGAAATTCGCTTAAGGATACAGCGTGAAACGGTTTGAATTTCTGGGTTTGCATTCAGCCTTCAATGAATCTAAATATGCGACGCTTCCACACTGAAGGGAATTCTTCATATTGTTGTCCATTTGCATAATTTCGGTGCATCATTTATATAGTTGGGTGAACATTCCTTTTGTTTATTAGCATGGAGTGAAGTGTTTTTTACGAGCCAGGTTTGTTTATGAGATGGTTTTAACAAGAAGGTTCTAGTGTTTGTCCTGGTGTGCTTCGGTGGAGATTAGAGTCGTTGTATATTTACCGCTAAATGACTCTATGCAAGTCAAATATGAGCTTTTAAAGAGTCTCTTGAAACTACAAGCCAAACCATTTATGGGTTTTAGAGACTGAATGTGCTTATGAATATTGTAACCTACTGGTTTACCATCCATAGTGAATAGAGAAGTGCTGTTTTAGTGTGTGCAAAATACATAACAGCGAAGCCTGAAGGAAAACAACTGTGTATGAACAGATCTGGAAAGCAGGAGAAATCACATTAATGCACCCTATGGGTCGTGGCGTGTTCCTCCGTTAACCAAATATTACATCACATTACATTGGCGAGTTTTTAAATGACTTGCATTTGACCTCCAGAGTTCCTCCGAAACACTAAGATTAAATCAATGTGCGCTGAAACTGGCTGCTGTGGTAGAACTGATGTCCTCAGCCTATACTTCAAGAAAAACTGCTGCATGTACAATTTTTTTTTTTTTTTGGACAGGGAGAGAAGGAGCCATTGGGAATGAAAGAAGCAAATTTAGAGCCCGGCTGTTGAATTTTCCACTAGAAAAATTTCAATAAACAATCTATTTTTTGCCATCATAGCAACCTTTGTTGAGTCTGGTGATGTTAGGTTAAGGCAGACACATTGAGAAACCTCAGGAGGTAAAGTACTGATGTCATTTAGCGTAACAAAACAGAATATTAATAATTAGCCTTGTATGTCTGATACTTGCTTTATGGCCACAGCTGCCGAGCAAATAGCCTTTGTGTAATGGTTTTAATTTATTTATTTATAACAGTAGATGTCAACATATAATAACAGTAATAATTAAATACAAACTATTATCTTGGCCAACATATTGTGTTCAATATTTATTCAGTGTCAGGAATATAGTTTATATAGTATATGTTGTTTTTCACATCACTTTGTATTATTACAGTTGACAACTGATATGTATTTGTCTTGTGTTTATATATATATATATAGTACTATTTAATGAGTTAGTGTAATATAAGTGTTCATTAAGTTTTAATTTAATAGAGTGCTATATATAAATATAAGATAATAATAAATTAGATTATATCAGGGCCAACATACTTATTTCAATTCCCTGTCATAAATAATATGCTGTGTTTTTCTTTTTCACTTCTCCTTCGAACGTGTTTTTGCATATAGCCTATGCGTTTATTGTTGTTAATAATTTATGAGACTATAGGGTCAGATTTTCTGCTGAACCATGTCTAATTATTATAAGGTTTATGCTTATAATCAATAGTGTATTGATCCAACTCACATCAGCAAAAAATAAAAATAATTGTATGGTTTTGAAATTGACGGATTCACAGCAGAAGAATTACGCACAATATTATCATTCACTGATAATGAATGCATCATTTATTTTTTCCCTTCCCATAACATTTGCTTCCTTTGAAGATTAGGCTGGTAATTATTCTATCATCGTGACAAATGAAAAATATCCTCCAATCTTCCTTCAATTCAATTAATCTGTGCTTTATTTCCTGCCTGGGTATTTGTAAGCATGAGCAGTACCCAACCATGCAGTAAATTCATTGATGTTCTTCTCTAGTTTACGACTGAACATTATGTAAATGTTCATTTTTGAATAATTCAAGCTGGGAGTCATTTGCATAGAGGAGCAGGATTGGAGGCCATTTGTTGAGGGAGGCAGGTGGAGGGGTTGAGTGATATGTCACCTAAATGCATGTGACCTTTCCAGTTCAACCTGGCTTCTTTGCTGCTTCTGGACTTTAGGGTCCTTGTGGCAAGCAGCACAAATCATACAAGATCTCGTACAACAGTCTGAACAAACACGGTCCAGCTCACAGATATACATTGCCTACTGTGGTCTACAGTATGTTTTGGCAGCGGAGCTAAATGTTGCTAATTTCCTGTTTTGGACATGGGATGTTGTTTTTACAAGGTGTTTTCAGTTGTGTTATGAGAGATTTTTGTTTTCAGAGTGCTGAGCATATGGTTTTCATTTAGACCAGCTTTGGCAGAAGTAAAAGAGCAAAGGCTGCCTTTTTGCCTTTCCTTGAATGCCATAAAAAGCCTTTTGTCATCCACTTTTATCTTTTAGAAGAAGAATCTACTCACTCCATTCAACAACATTAAATTTGAACTCACTGTTATCAAACCACATAAATGGGAATTCACTGAGAAGGTAGAATCACAGTTTGATGTCCTCCAGCATGACCCTGGGCTCTGACGGGATACGGCAGTGTTAATGTGAACAGTTTAAAGAGATAGTTCGTCCAAATATGAAAATTCACTATTATTTATTCAATCTCGTTCCAAACCCATATGCTGTTGTTTTTTTCTGTGTCGGGAATGTTTTCTACAACCTTCATACAAGAATAGATCATAGTAGCATCATAATGACAGATCAATACATATAAGAAAAGTAAAGTAGCTCATAGATTCTCTATTCCAAGTCTTTTGAAGCTTTTGAACAACTTGGTGTTCCTTACACAGATGGCTTTAAAAGCATACCAAACAAACAAACAATTTTTTATCCATAAACTGGTAGCAAATATTGCAATTATAGAGTAACATCCAGCAAAAGATTTTATTTGACATCAAATATTAAAGTAGAAACACTGAAATAATATTTTCTTCCAAAACATATTTGAATTTATTTTAATCTTTATTTTCTTAAATATGTCTAACTATTTAGTAAGCGCCAGTCAGTATTTAACACAAAGTCTCAATGAAATGTACAAATTGCTGCAGAGGGATCCAATTGATTGCTGTCCTGATGAAATTGCCCTCCATCCTGACTGTCACTGATTGTCATTGTGTCACATTATGAACCAGGAAGGCTATTAGTAACTCCATAACCTTTATTAGACTCAAGTGTTTTCTTCCTCATTATTGCAAACATGCAGGTTTCTTTTCATTTAGCAGATGTGGCTGAATCTTTGTGTAACAATGTATCCATTCAATCATTTACATTCAGTGTTTTAGTTCTGCAATATGCTAGTTTTAAAATACTAAAGGCTTTCACCTTTTTACAAATTATGTCACTTTTGATCAATTTACTGTTTCTTATCTGACAACTCTTATTTTAGCATAGTAATGGGCATGACGAATGTTAATGTATTTGTTCTTGGCGGAGAAGATCTGCTATACACTGCTGCTGCAAGCACGTACAGGAACTTCCTATTGCCAAAACATAAGCTGATATGGTGCTGTATTTAATATATGCTGCTGCTGCACAAATAGCATATAAAATAAACCTTAGCAGATCTGTACAGGTGGAGCTGGGGAGGTGGAGGGTTTTAGATGAGCTATGATGAGCATGCTGCAAAATGCTCAAGTGAATGTTAACCAGCCATTTAAATGTAAAGCAGCAAGCTTACTGGCTGTGTAGGTAACATAAACCAATCAGCTTGTGTACGTTAAGAACTGAATCAGTCTATGAGTTTCAGGGCAGGACTTGGCCTTAACGTCTTCAAACAAATATATATATAACAGCAAATCAGTGCAAAACAAAGTAAATAAATAAGTAATTAGCTTGCTACACAGTAGCACAGCTATAAAACAAATGAACCGTATTTTCATTCTTTAACGGCTTGTTTTGGATTCAATTCAGAGGAAGGTGAAAAATCAGCTGTTAGCATGAATGCGCAAAATCTTTAGTCTTAGTTAATTTGCCCACTTATTTTGATGCGCCAGATGGCACTCAATAAACATCAAAGCTTTTCTTGTAGACTTGCTTTATTGCACCCGCGCTCTACTCATTGGGCATAACCGACAACCTCAGATGAGAAAGTGACGGCATGCTTGTTGTTGTTTTTTTGTCCTCTTCCTCTTTCCTCAGCACATATCAGGAGTGTGTAGCGCCTTCACCAGTTAATCCAGCTCCTCACAGAGAACATTACCTTTTTATGTCCCAGTGTTAAACTGTATAAAGTATCCCTCAGGCTACATCCGATCACACTCACCATGATAAGAGCTAACGGAGTGTATCAATTGCTCATGAGTTCCCATTCTCCACGAAATAAGGAGAGGCAGCGGGATGTGGATTCTGAACCCGGCAGCACTTTCACAAATGAAGGCTCAGTCCCTGCGCCTCTAATCAATTACCTGATATTTTCTCCTCTTTACGGTATCTCGCTCGCCATTTAGCTCACTAACAGACAGGTTTGCAGCAAAGCCTATTGTGGGGGAGGATTCTATTAATCTCTCCTCAGTGTGCCAATGGAGGAGGAAGAGGCAGGGGGTGAAGTCGGAGGCTAGCAGGCCAACCCAGCAATGCCACCGGGTGCTGCCTGCCACCGATCTCTCACTGCAACCATGCGTTGGCTTGCCATAGCAAGAGTGCGTTTTGATAAACAAGAGGGTTTTGTAAATGAGGGCTTTGCTCCTAGCCTAAAATAGATGTGTCTTTTTCTCTTGTTCCCTTTTTCATAGCATAACCTAGTAAGCTACCTCACTGCCTACTATACTTACACAGGCAGCAGTTTGACACTCAGTTGAGTTCAGTGTAAGGGTACTGAAAAACTAACCAAATGATATTCTTATTACCTAGCGCATGCAAAAATTAAAAGAATATATTTTATTTACGCTGAACTTTTAAATATTATGCTGAAATATTAAATATATGTTATATTTGTAATTTTTCTTTTAGTTTAAATGTTAGGTTTTAGTTATTTTATTCTCTTGCTGTTTTTACTTTTTAACTTTTCTTTTGATTAAAATTTTGTAGTTGTAATTTTGGCACTTCAACTTCTACTTCAACTTATTCAGATCATTTCAGTCAGCTGCCAAGGCTACTTTTTATATTAGGTTTTAAGTGTAATTTTTCCAGAAGGTTTTTTTTTTTTGTATACTATTTACTCTATTATTACTGTGAACTCTATACTCAGTATTATAGTGTAATAGTTTAATGTTTTACTGTTTAATATTTGTATTATTTTAGCTTAATTTCAATTACAGAAAATTGTTAATAGTTTAAGACTACTTTTTGCCAACAAAAATTGTAATAATTTAGCAACACTGTTAAATGTAATCCAATCCATTTTTCAGTTTGTACAGTATCATGTTGTGATGCTCAAATTCAATTAAGCATTGATTAAAGTTTTAGTATTTTTTTTTTTCATTTAACATGAAAATAATTATTATATTACCCTTGAAACTGCTTCACGTTGCATGTCTTCAATTGCTTCTTCTTCTTTTTTTCTTTATACTTATCCTACCTCATCATGTTGCTTCCTCGTTCCTTTCTTATCGTTTGTCACTGCAACTTATAGAATATGATTATGATGCCTTGCTTTTATCTAATAAAAAGAGACTGCTTTTCTATCAGTGGTGCTTCTTGCACGTTATTTAGCACCAAAGTCAGAGTCCAAATTGGCATCTAATCCAGCAAACGGACTAGCGGGGAACAGTTTGGTCAGCCAGACGACCCTCTCGGCCAGGGATATCGCTTTCATCAGTCGTGAAATTGTACCTACACCCTGCTCTATTAATGGGAATTGATTGGTGTTTGCCTGGAAAAGATCGAGAGCTAGCCTCACCTGTTCTCTGATCTTATCGGCCATGAAATGAAAAAATCCACTCATCCCAGAATTAAACGCAGCATCAGATTTTTTTCCCTGCCTTGTTCTCTGAAATTAAACTTCAGAACCTCCGCTCGGCAGTTCCTTTAAGTCATCTGAACTATGGCAAGGACAAAAGGAGGAATGTTTTTTTTTGTGAATTACAAATCTGTGAAAGGAGAATTTGTGCATTCTGTGAGCAAAATACTATTTCATGTAACCTACCCCCCCCCACACACACACACAAATAATATTAAGCTGTTCCTTAAAAGGATGCTCTTCCTTCATTGTCACTTTCTAGGACACTGTAGGTTCTTTAAACGACCTTATTTTGGGCCCAGCAAGAAACATGCTTTCAGTAGGGTGACTTGATGCGTTTTCTTCAGCAGCTCTTGCATTAAGGGCTTCAGTCATGCTGGCTTCCTGTTCTGCACTTTTCCCCCGTGGAAATCTCTATCCTCCAGTGCTAGTTATAGAGCCGGCCACATTCTCTCTGCTTCGTCCACTGCCATAAACTAGGCTTTGGGAGAAAATAGAAGACGTATTAGTATGTATGAAGTGTGTAAATGAAGACATGGCGGCGTGTGCATATTGCAGACGTAAGGGAGTTTTGAGGGATTTCTCCATGCTCCAGTCCACTTCAGCCGCATATTGTAGCCTCATCAATAAATTATATATTAATGCTTCCTTCTTCTATGCTAATCTGGGGCCAAAAGCCACATGCTCAATCCAGAGGTGCTAGAAAGCACTCTGGAGGTTGGACATGCATGAAAATAAACGGAAATAGAATCTTGAAGTGTTACAAGCTTTGATCCTTTCCATAAAGCGATGTCACAATCATGCTGTTGTGTTTATCAGGGAAAAGAATTACATAAATTACATAGCCTGCTGCTGAATCTTTTGCTAAGCAATATTTTTCCTTTTTGCTGTGTTGTGAATGTGATGAAAGAAAGATGGTGTGCTGCAAAATAGTGACAATAAACTCTTTGTGAGCTGCAGATGTTTTAATGAATCAAAGACATGCAGTGGAATCAGCAACAAATTATTATTCATTTAGTGAATTAAAATATGCTACAGTGTAGTTTCATTTGCAAACAAATGTATCTTATGAACTGATTCATTTCAGTGAGTCAGATTCATTTTAGTAAATCAATGTTCAGTTCACAAATTTAGGTTGAGTAAAACATGGGCTAATTTTCATTTTTGGGTGAACTGGCCCTTTAAGTGAACATATATACTATTTAAAATGCTGTATACCATTTTTCCTATCTTGTTTTAGATTGAGAGGGAAATGAAATATATAATTAATCAAATAAAACACACCAAGCAAGGTGTTGACATTTAGATGCAAGTGCTTTTAATGTCCTCTCATAAATATCCATATTCAAAACGATATATGTTAGGAAGCACATTTTTATCTTTACGGCTTTCACATTTGCATATACATTCTTTGGTACATTTCACTGAAAGATATATTAATGTGGCAGTTTAATTAGGCAGACCTACAGAGATATTGATTATTCACTAGCCTGGGGTAAAGTTTTCCTTCTCTTCGTAGTCATTTATCGATCTCTCTGTGGGGAAGATTGACAGTCACTGTGCCTGAATATCAAGTGCTCCACCATACTGAAGGCTGACAGTTTTAGATTCTCCACAGGCTCACATGCACTCTCTCCATCACCAGCCCAAAATATCTCTGTATATCTTACTTCCCCTGTGTGTTATTGATAAAAAATATGACAATCCTCATTAAAATGATGCATTACATATAATGAAATGTATACATAGACATTGTTATAATTTCAAAAGGGACTAGAAAATCAAACTATATTTCACCAAGGGTGTCTACATCTGGATCTGAGGTTTGATTATTTTATTTTATTTTAAGTAAAAAAAAATTTTTTTGTGCGTTCAAAGAAAGTAATGATGGTTTCCCCCCAAAATTCATAGACACAAGTTCAAAATCTTTCTTTAGTGGATAAGAAAAAGATATCTGTGATAAGGATTATAGTTTCTGACATGCAAACAAACTGTTCTCATGAATATGGAGAATTTAAGGCACGCAACCTCCCCTCAGGCAAACACATTCATACAAAGCTTAAATATCAGTGCTTTGTGTTTTGCTCTTTAAGTTGTTACGGCAGAGAAAAAGAAAGAAGGGGGAAAAAAAGAAAAAGTTGATGAATGATTTTAATGCTACTGCATGAGGTGCAAATTATAGAGAAGCTATGCCTCAAAAAGCATATCAGAGACTCATTACGTTTCCGCGATTCTGTATATGCAGGGCTTCTCATTTATTTTTCATTTTAAAACAACCACACAGCCTCAGCAGTTGCCATTAGGCCATTAGCTTCATCTCATTAGTTGTGTAAAAGTTGGGCATTTTCTTTCATTTCTGCTCCTCCTCAACAGCCTTTTAAAATGCATTGGTTTCAGAGTTTGGATCGCAGTTCATGCTAAGCCTGTCACTGTGAAACCCAAAACCACTTCAAATACATTGATTCTGTTTTTGTTTTCCGAACATGTCCAGCCTATGCAGAAGAACCTAGAATTTAAGCCACGAACAGCTGCAATGTTTCAGATATTTTCGTACAAATATTTTTCAGTTCATTCCTGACATTATAAAGATAAAGATTGCATAGATTGTAAAGGTTGTGAGTCAGAGAATAGCTCCTTTGCAGTGCAGTAGACATCTGTTTTCCTGTTTATAATTGTTATTTTTTAAATGAGACAATTTCTTACTAATAATGCAGTTATTCCCTTCTGTAAGTTGCCGAATTGAAGTCCTTATGTTTTTCCATAATTGTGTTTTTTTCCCTTTTCTCTTTAAAACAGATGTGTTTGTCAAAATGTGAGAATGGCTTTCATCCGTAGAATTAAAAGTGGATGATGACTTAAAATAAACTGAAAAAAAATCATGTATTGTATTCAGACCTAAAGAAAGAAGTGTTTAACTTTGGATCAATAGTTTACCTCCAAATGTTCTTCAAGAAATCCAGAGCACACCTTACTTGTCTGAAAAGGTTTCATTGTACATGCTTAACAAATACTGGCTTCATAAAGTCAGCCTTGAACTTTCTTTCAATCACTGTTTTCCAGACCTTTGGTCTCACCTTGAGCAGTGTTTTCTGTACAAAGTACCATTGTCACTGTTAGTGCTTTTGTGAACTTGACCTTAAAAGGCTGTGATGTTTTGTGAATTCAGAAAGAAAAGATTTTTGCTGTATTGAAAGTTTTTGGTCAGTATTAAATGGTTTAAAATTTTTTCTTAAAATAAATTCTGATCTTTAGAATAAATCTTTTCACTAATTGAAGAATCTTCAAAGATTTGTGTCACGGTTTCCAAAAAAGTTAAGCAGCACAACAGTTTTTCACATTTTGAGAAATGTTTCTTGAGCACCAAATCAATAATAGAATGATTAAAGCGCCAATAGAATGATTTCTGAAGGATCGTGCAACACTGAAAATGTTGTTTTGTCATCACAAGAGTAAATTACATTTTAAAATAGAAGTTTTATAAATTGTAAGAACATTATAATATAACTCTTTTCACTGTTTTGCTGGTCAAAGAAATGCAGTCTTGGTGAGCATTACAGATTTCTTTAGAAAGCATAAATCTTCCCCCAAAGTCTTGAATGGTAATACTGCGCAGTATATATTCTGTCTGAGACCCCTTATCTTACTTACACTACACAGCTTTCTAAAAATCGTCAGTCAGACATGGAATTAAGGTAAAAAATTTGTAGAATGATTGCTAAGATGCGTATTTGACTGTTACTCATGGAAACATACCTACTTCCACGTCTCTCGTATCACTTCACAGTCTCTCGCATTTTTAGTACCAATGCAGTTTAGTTAAGCTCATGTTGCTAAGCCAATATTTTATTTTATTTTATTTGCCAGTGGCCTCAATGCTTTTCATCTTGGTTCCATAATCTTGGTTTTAGAGATCGTACATGTGGGACCACCTCCAGTGTTACACCTCCACCTCCATTCACATACCGCATGCATGTAGTATGACCTCTTGCAAATTTCTCATTTTCCATTTTATTCTCTGGAAAAATCCATAATATAGTTGGTGTCAACAAGGTTAACACCCTGAGATCGCTCCCATTAAAATGTCTGCTGATAACTCAACACTTTATGTTCCCATTTTACCTCAGTGACATTGATGCTAAGGGATTCATCAACATTTTATGCCTTCTGTGAATCAGTCAAATGTTATTGGTGTCTTGTGCGCATATTTTCAATGTTAAACTGTTGTTTTGAACCTACTTTTATAGCGTTTACCCAGAGGTCTCTTGATATTGTGCAGGCACTGCACAAACCTGTCTGTGTACAGCAAAGGGTTAGCTGAACTGGAACAGCCTTTCGTCTTTTGTGCAGTAAAACACTGACATCGTTTTTATACAGTAACAACTAATATCGTTTTTTTTTTTAATATGAATACATAGACACGGATGCCGATTTTTATGCCTTTGAGCAACATACATCTGGGAAGTGGAAGGTCAGAGAAACATAACTTCAGTCTTTGACACAAGTATTAAAGGCTTTATGGTATTTCTCTTGATGGCTTGCTCGATTTCCATGACTGCTAGCTCTTTAGCCGTAAGCGGATCCGAAAGGTCAAGCTAACAAGCGTGAAATGCAATGTCCGATTCTGAGGGAGGAGATGCACCTCTGAACCCGGGCCAGCGTAGGACAAATGGCGATGGCTGATGGTTCAAATCAGATGTGATGTTTCTGTACCAGCCCTGTCTCTGCACACTCCAAACATGCCTCAGCCCAGTTATCCAGCCAAACCTCAGCAGCGTCCCATGCAGTTCTGATCCTGTAGAGTCATTGCCACATGGTTAGTGGCCTGCACTCTTAGCCTCGGGCTGCGCTGTAATTGGCAGCTGTCCGCCGTGTCACTGTGTCCAGTGGATAGTAATGGAGCTACTGATGGACACTGTGGCATTTGAGTAAAGATCAAAGGTGAATGACGCTGTCATTGGCCAGCCATCTTGCTCGCTGGGGCTCTGGTGTCCTGCCAGCGCTGAGGCTTTGTATTAAGCTTGATTAGACAAACTCAGAATTCTCCGTTATTTTTCATGAGGTCTAGGTTACAGGTATCAGGTATAACAGGGTCAAATTAACTATTGTTGTTACAATGACAGTTGATTGTTTGAAATAGTCTCACAATGAGCTTTTTTATTTTATTTTTATTTCATTTACTACTGAAAGACTGAAATGGGGATGTTAATTTTATATGTAACCCTAAACCTCAAGATTTTAATAAATAAATAAGCCTTCCATTAATGTATGGTCTGTTAGGATTGGACAATATTTGGCTGAGATACAACTGTTTGAATATCTGATATCTGAGGGTGCAAAAAAATCAAAATATTGAGAAAATCACAGTTGTCCAGTTAAAGTTCTTAGCAATGTGTATTACTAATCAAAAATTAAGTTCTAATATAGGAATAATAATGTAGGAAATTTACAAAATATCATGATCTGTAGTTAATGTCCTAAAGATTTTTGGAGTAAAAGAACTGTCTCTTTAATAGTTGAATGTATTGTTTGGGCCTGTTTGGGCCTGTAGGGTATTAATACATTTCATATATGATTTTAATGTCATTTTTTCATTCTAAACAGTTGTGAGATTGTTGTAGGGAACCACTTGGTAACCACTTTACAGTAAAATCCAGTCGAGAATTACTGCTTTTTATACGATAGGTATTACCATGCCCGTTCTCCATTCGGGCTCCCCAACCCCGGAAATTACACCCGTTCCCTGCATCCAGAATTTCTCCACATGCCGAGGAGAACGCTTCACTTGTAAGCTACATTCCGGCGTAATGAATCAAGTATTTTTTTTCACAGTTCCGTTTGACCGGTTCGCCTAGTAATGGCATCCTGCCTTGGACTGTCAAAACCAGCTGCTTTTGATGTATTCTGCTAGCATCTAAGCGTGACAAACACTCAACATGAGCTTGAGGACAGCCCGGTGACCTTTGCAAAGCTGGCCTGTGTCTCTGCCATTGTAATTACGCTAGAAAAAGTGATTATTTTCATATCAATTCTGCCCGTCTTGGTACAGATGTTTTTGGGGTTTTTTTCCCCTGCAGCATGCCTATCCAGCAGCATGTTATTATAATGTCTATTATCTATCCCATATAACCATCATCACTGCCATTATGGAAAAAAGAACAAGGGATGCGCACGCACATTAAGCTTCCTTCAATTCCACACACTCGGCTGCAGTTATTTAGTCATTTCCTTGGCAGAATTTACATTACGTTAGAGTGCACAGCAGTCAGCTGAACTGTCAAGCCTGCCATAGAATCTCATGTTGTCACTCTGTCATTGTCAGAGCAGGCAGGATTTTCTCCCAGTGGATAGACAAGTCTCTGTCTAAACCCCTACAATGCACTCTCTCAGGCAGCTCACCGTCTCCATCTGCATCTCTCTACATAATAGATGTTGGCCACCTGTACTGCTAGTTTCAATTTCTTCGGTCTGAGGAGCCAGAGATATTCCAAAATGAGCCAAGCCAAAGTCTAACCCGGCGGCCATTATTGTATATACAGCATTGCCACATGTATTGCCTGAGAGCTGTTTTTGACAGACTGTCAGTCTGTGTGCCTTAAAATTCCTCAAAAAGTTTTGTGTTTGTTGGCTGTGGTTAGTTTCTGAGGTGAACTCAGAAGTGTCTCTCAGTAGGAGATGCGGCTGAGCGGGTAGTGCTTGTGCTCCTTTATTTGTTACGCTAGCGCTTTTCTGTAGGCGACCCGAGTTTGAATACAGCTCAGGTCATTTTCAGATCACATCTCTCCACTTCTCTCTATCGTCTCCTGTTTCATCTTTGACCGTCCTTTCCATTAAAGAGACTTAAATAAAATGTGTCTGATGATATTATATACACTGTATGGAAGCCCAAAGTGCAGAACAGCATCAGAGTAAAAATTTATAGTAAAATTTATAGTGTTGTGACTTCAGATATTTCAATGTGACTTTATGTCTCATAATTTTAAGAACTTACTGTTTTAAAATGTTTCTCTATTTTATGTATATACAATTTTATGTTTTTTTTAATTAATTTTTTTATTTTTTGAAAGAAATAGCCTAAATTCTTTTATTCAGCAAGGATACATTAAATCAAAAGTTAAAGTAAAGACTTCTATTTAGCATAGAATCCTGGAAAAAAAAAAGTTTTGTGGTTTTCACAAAAATACTAAGCATCGCTATTGTTTCAGCATTGATAATAATAATAATAATAATGTCTTTGCAGCAAATTAACATGATTTCTGAAGTATTATGTAACACTGAAGACTGGAGTATTACCAGCTGAAAATATTGATTTACCATTGCAGAAATTACGTTTTAAAATTACATTTTATGAGTTAAGTACGTTAAATGAATTAAACCATGGTTGAGCATAAAGGACTTTGTTTAAAAGCATTAAACATTTTACTAATCTCAAAAATGGTAGTTGTTATGGTAGAATTTAATTTATAAATGTGTTTTATATTTTACATATTTGTTAAGCATACGAATCAGTTACAGTATACTGGATTTTGTAAATTATAAAAACAAAAAGTTTAAATTAAATTAAATCTCAGACACATCTTGTGGTGTTTTTTTTCTTTGCCAACTAAAAGAGTTCTGAAAAGAGTCCAAACCCTAATCTTGCAAAAGCAGACAAGCGGTGTGATAAAGAAAACACTGAAAAGTCCCAGTCATGCTTCACTGTTGTTTTTGGAATGCCTCCTGGCGAATCAGATTTGAGGACCGGAACTAACTGTTGTACAATATTTGATAGTATAAGTAAATATTTGGCCCTTTAATTCAGTTTTGTTTATCTACCTCATTTTCTCTCTCGTACATGGAAAAAATCCACAATGCAGTCTTCGCTGAGCATGTGTCTCCAAAAGTGGAAAACGTTCATCTCCAGTGCAGAGTCAAGGTTTTTTTTCTTGCTGTGTATCAGACGTTCCTCTCTGTCTGAGGGAGCCACTTAGCAGTTGAGCCATGCTCAGAGACTCCGTTTTGCCTTTCAAGTCTTTGAAAGTCACCTCAGATGTCAGGGTACGTTTCTTCTAGTAAAGTGAAGAGACAGGTGCTCTGTGTTTGAAGGTGTGGGATGCGAATGGGCTCTGGCTGCCTCCCCACGCTTCTGATCAAGGTGTTCAGACTGTATGCGCTGATTTCCACACGCACCTATCAGACGACTCTTAAGGTGTTGTTCCCCACATCTGTCCTTCAACGTCTGACATCTTGATGAATACACTGTGTCGGAAGGTTTGCATAGATTTAGCAAATACCCGTGGGCATTATTCATTGCAATCAGCGGGAACACGGCCTGCTATGCCTTTTATAAAGCGATATGAGAACAGTTATTCTGTAACTTCAGCAAGGACAGGTCAAAGAGAGAGCTTCGGCTCTGGTAAAAGGCGCAAATTAGACTTGATGATTTTAGATAGGACGTTTAATAATGAAATAGCTTTGACAACACAGGTTTGAGTGGTTGTCAGGAGTCATTGCTCAGTGGAGGCTCTTATATCAATCATATGACTGTATTGAACCTGCCGATATGGAGATATAGTGCTGTGAATGAGTGACCTTTGACCCCATACTTCATCCAGGTAATTCATAGTCCCCTAAAGGATATTTATCAATTAATCAGCAACGGTGTAAAAGGAATAGTCAAGATTAGGTTCCTATCAGTGTCCAACATCAATTGTTGAGCTTTAATAATATGCCAAGTAAAAAATAAATAAGTAAAACAAAAATTCAGTGTCTGCATGTAGATGCCCTTTAAAAAACAGTTTAACTATTTTTGCCTTGTTTTCTGTTAAAATATAAACAACCTTAAAACAAGATAATGCTTGCGAAGCAATCATGCATAAAACAATACAACTTTTAATCAAAACTGCAGGGAAACGGTGTATTTATGCCTGAATTGAAGATTTATATATTTGAATTGCATATAAAATTTCCATCTATTTGGATTACACAGTTTTAACATCAAGAAACTAAATACATTTTATGCAATGCATGTTTGTCTATGACTGGATGATTTTGAAGGATATGTTCTCATGCATATATTATGTAAACAAAAGCTTTTATTTTCAAATCTTATTCAAATATGTACCTGAACAAACCTACCTACAGTATCTATGAAAACCAATAGATATGAAGATATGTGTAATGCTAACGTTCAAAGCATGAGTTTTCAAATATTAATATTATTTTGAAGTCATAACATGATATTCTTCAAGTAAACAGTAAGCTTTATTATTCAAATTTTGTAAATGTGTGTGAAAAGGAATAAAAGGTGTCAGAGTTTTACTGCCTCTAGTGTTCATTTCTTTTGAAAACTGCAGTGATATGTACTTGTTGGTACATATTTTGTGTCTTGCAAAAAAGTGCACCCAGGTACGTTTATGCCATGAGACCAGGTAGTTTATTTTGGATGCAATTAAATGTGATTAATTGTTCTAAATAAATACATAAATAGAGGTATATTTATCGTCAATGAGTCCATTTTGGTTTTTTATTATGTTTGTTTATTATTTAATATTTTTATTTGATTCATTTTTTTTTTTTTTTATTTATTATTGAATATAATTTTGTTATGCAATATTGCTTGATTCACATATTTTATGTCTTCATATTTTAAAATTGAATAAATGCAATTTTAACAGTTAACAAATTTATGTTCATTTTATCCAGTCTGAATCAAATTTAAAAATGCATTTATTATCATTTAAATAAAGTCAAATGCAAATAGTTAATAAAAAACTGTGCCATTTTTGAGAGTAGTAAGACTTTTTAAGTTAAGGCAACCCATAACTTTTTTATTACTATTATTATTCTGTATCAAAGTTTAATTTCAATTTCTGAAGCTACCTTTATTTCTTTTAGACATGGCTATAGCATTTTACACAGCATCTGTTGCATCTTTTCTTAGACCTCACAGAACAGGTGTAAAAAAAAAACAAAGAATAAGAGGTGTAAAAACAAACAAAGATCTACGTATGTACTGTATATATATTTCAAGAACCATGCCACAACATGTAACAGATGATTTTTAAACGCTTTTTGCCTTTACTAGTTCATTTAAAATGATCTTGCGGTGTGTAAAATACATTTTTTTTAAATGCAAACATTGCATGCAGTTTTCAGTTAGTAGTATGAGATCATAAAAGCTGCATGCATGATAATTATAAGAGCATTAGCAAAATGCAGTTCATCGAAATGGCTTTCAACAAAGTATAGCATGTCACACCGCAGGACACTCAAAACTATTTCATGCCAGCTACTCATATATCATTATATAGAATGGCATAACGAGCAATACTCACTGTGATATAGTGCTGACAATAAATGCAGTGAAAGATAGAAAGTTAGTGCCTCATGTATTGCGGTGAAGTAAAGAAATAAGTTAGTGCTTGAGTTGAGGATGGACAGTCCATTTGAGGGTTGTCAGATGGAGTTATTGAGCAGTCTGACAGCTTGTGGAATGAAACCGCTTTTTAGTCTGGTTGTTTTGGCTTTAATAGTCCTTAACCTTCTTCCAGATGGTATGGCTGTGAGTACGCTATGGAATGAGTGAGTGGGATTTTTACCTGATATCGTCAGTCTAAATTGATTGCATTGCTGCTTTCACTACCCGTTGCAGAGTTCGAGCAGCTCCCACACCAGAGAGTGATCCAGCTGTTCAGGATGCTGTTTTTGACACATGGCTGGCAAGAGTTTGACCACTTCAACCACTAACGTTAGACAGCAGGCAACCAATAGTTTAAACACCGCAAGATTAGAGTTAAGGTCAAATCTCCAAATGTTGACAAACTTGCCTGCTTCAATAGAAAACACAGGAATGAAAGTGTCATTCACAAAGCAATTTCATAAGGTCTTAAAAAACAAAGTTTTAAGTAAAGGTTAAACAAGGATAACATATATAGACTTGGTTTTCACTTCTCTGAAAGACGCAAGGTGAATCAACTTCAGCTCACTTCCCATTGTTCTCTCAGCTTACATCCAGGGAGAGAATGAAAGATATGAGATTACCTTGATCCTGACCAAGATGGATCATGAAATATTTATTTATTTATTTCCTGTGCATGAGGATGCAACTTGTGAGTATGACAGCTCTGAGGCCCCGCGATGATCAGGCTCCGACTCTTAACAGGGTGGAGATTCCTCGCCTCGCAGATAAAACAGACTCAATCCCCAACGTGCCCATCTCCTGATAGGATTAAACATGTCAAAGTCCTGCCAATAAACCTGTCAGAGAACAAAGGGAGAGGTTTGCAAAATGCTCCTATGAAGTGCGAGTTGCTGACGTTACCTCTTAAATTGAGATGACATTTTTTCAGCTTACGCATCGTAATGGGTGTGGAGAAGCAGCCGAATCCAATTCTAAGAAGGGCAAGCTAATTAGAAATCCTAGTCTAATTATGTTTCCTTTTATAGGTTGAGTTTTTGAAATAACACCGCCATTAAAATGCTAGGGGAAGCACTAATGTAGAGGAAGAAGATGACGGAAAGAAAGAACAAAAAACATTCATAGGATTTTAGGGTTTCTTTCAGTTTGTTCTTTTTTGTTGATTTAATCCATTATAAATTAAATGAAAATATTGCCTCAGTCTAGGTTTGACTGTTTTACAGAAATAATTTCATAAATTCAACTAACCAGTTTGTTGAAAAGATCCAACTCAAAAGAACAATTCTTTATTCGTTAAAGATTGCAAGTGATTACTGATATATTTCAGTCCTTTCCTAACACAAAAGTATTATATGACTTAAAGAAGAGTCAAATTAATCATATTTCTAATACTTCGAGATGCTTGTTTGAACAGTGTGCATTCGTTTTTGTTAATTCAGCAAAGAATTTTTTTTGTGTGTGAATGTTTAACTGGTCTTTTTTCCAGGGTCTGAACCATAGGGCAAAGTGTAGTTTGAAAAACCTAATTAAATAAACCAAATCAAACTATTGATATGACTGACTACATTAAAAAAAAAAGAAAAAGGATGTGAAAAGTATCACGTGAATCATGATATCACAGTATTTGAAGGCAGTACAGTGTATGGGTAATTGCTTAAGTTCAGAGTGTGTACATTGTTACGTGTTTGATGTTTAAGAGGGATGGTAACGTAACATTTAAGTGAGACAATAGCTGAGTGAGGCAGATCAAAAAGATGACAACAACTCGGGGTACGTTTAAAGTGTTTACTGAATTGCGTTATGAATATACGCATTAAGTGAAAAGGAATACATTGTGACAAATAGCAAAAGAAAAAGGTGTGTCACCCAAATTAAATAAAGTAATAAAACAAAAACAGCCTTACGTCTAACCTCTAAACTAATTAAAGAAAAAAAAAACAAGGAAAGAAAACCGAAATCTTCAGCGCATACGACGCCCTAACTAAACTCAATTAAACTAAAAAAAACACAAGTACAAAGGTGGCATGACACACACAACCTAGACTAACAATATACAAACTAAGCTCAAAACGAAACAGACCAAATCATG
>JAUMHE010000047.1:3000112-3026037 GCA_032359235.1 Enteromius mattozi
GCAATACCACATACAGTCTGTACAGTATAAAAACCATTACGCCTATGGAGAGTCCCCATAAATCACAAAAACCAACGTGTGTGTTTGTGTGTGTGTGTGAAAAAAAGTTCTTAACCCACATGCCCAATCATCTGTTTATGAACACTGTAGAGGATATGAAATAGTAAATTACTCTGATGTCAGATATTGTATTTTCATATTCCTTTCAAAAAGCTTTCCTTTGAATGCTCACAGTTTTTCTGTTATATTATTACCATATATTGAACTTAGAGTGGCTCCAAATAGTATTAACAGCTTGAAAATGTGTGAATCTCATTGCATTAGATAAGTCACTGGATAAAAAAAATCAAAGACCATTCATTTTAAAGAAAGAAAGTCATGCTAATAATTTGATATTTCATACTAAATGTGATGAAGTACACCAGCTAATAAAATTGTCTCAGAAATGCAAAATTGCTTCTGAGAGAACGGCATCAATTGATATAGATGCCATATTCCCAGCTAATAACAATATGCTTTAATTATATATTACTAAAGTTTCCATTGTATTAAGAAAACTTATCTAAAGTGTTATTTTGCTTATGTAAATGTCAACGGAACATTGCATTTTATAATAGGAATATTACTTTTGAATGTTCTCTGAACATTTTGTGACATTTAGAAATAAAACATTCCATGAGCAATGTATAAGTAATGTTTTTGTGCTAATGCATTAGTAAAGACCAGATAACAAACATCTGTTAACACTGCTAGAAGAACATTAGCTCCTAACTTTAAGAGAATGTTGAAAGAATGTTAAGCCATGTTCTGAGAATGTTCTTGTTAGATGGGAGTTTTGAAAGGAGTGGGTGGTAAAATGAAATTTTAACATGTTTAGTGTGACTTAAAAGTGTCCAGATACTTGTTGGGTCTTTGTCAGTAGTGTTCATTTTTTAGTTTAAAAATATCAACCACAAACAAGCAGAGACTTGTAGCGGTTGTTGTTTAATGGCATTATTTGAAAGAGTCATAGTTCTGGGCCTGGTGTTTGGAGGTGTGTATAACGGGTGACCTTAATCTACGGGCTCTGGCATAGGCTTGAAAGAGCTGGCAGGCAGGAAGTGATTATTCTAATCACCCAAAGGGCCTGTTTCACAATGCGCATCTGTGTTCGCTGGCCTATTGGCAAGAGGCTCCAAGAAGCCATTGTCACAACTGCAAACACGGTACACATCTTTGAAAACATAATCCAGCATGCTTCCAGACCCCCAGGGCTTCATTTCATTTTATGGGCCTTTGAAAGCGAGTTTTCGTTGGTAGAAATGCACGCTGAAGTCTTTTTCTCCCATTTTCTCTGGTCATCTCCTCCTCAACCTTGGCCATCCCAGCCTCTGACCTTACCCGAACATCATTACCTCCTCCATTATATGGGAACATATCGAGATTTTATGATAATAAGAAGAAATAGCAAGGCAAAAATATTGAGGTGATGGTTAAATCTAATTGTCTGTCGACGCAAGGGCATCAAAAGGCTGAAATATATTTTATAAATTAAAATCGATATTTTCAATTTCTCTAGACAGTAGTTTGCCTAATTTAGCGCACATTCTGTTAATTACAAAATGGCTCATTATTGATTTGCTTTCGTCTCACCTTTCAAGTATCCAAACAGCCCACATCCCATTACGGTGCAAATGTTTTGTTCTTTCCAGCGCTCGCCGTTTCTTTCTGTTTTTTTAGATCTCTGTCTTAATTATAATTAAAGCGTCGTTAATACGCCCAAATTGTGGCGATATCGGAAAACGCCTCAGATTCTTTCATTTATCTAACAGCATTGGCACATAGCTGCTGAGATTGCAGATAGAAAGACTGCACAGAGCGATTGAGCGTGAATTTAAATGGTGACTAGTAAGCTAGAAAGTAACCTGTATAAACAGATATCCTGAAGGAGCGTCTTTGATTCATGAGATTCGTCAGATGCATGATGTGAGGTTGGTTTGTGAACAAGCCTCAGCGGTCTCCACTCGAAGCGGCTCTCACCTGCGGCAGACTGTTGATTTAAGATAGCTTTGATGTTCATTAACAGTTCTCCGGCTGAGGGGAATGAAAGGCTGAGGGATGACCAACGTGCTAGACCTCGCTTGTCTGCCGGGCTGATATCTGATTAAGTGTTACGCCTGACGGAGATTGGGCGGATGTTTGAAAATTAGACTTCCAGCAATTTACGCCCAGAGATTATGCAAATTGAGGCCACCTCTGACCACGGGAAATCTGAGGCTCTTCTTTAAAGACGCACACATACACACTCTGTCTTTCTCTAATGCATGTGGGGGTTTTTTCAGGAAATGAGTTCACACACGAACAAGGTTAAAAAGATGCAGTTCTAGCAATTATTTTTTGAAAGTCATATATGCTGCCTGATAACAAAAGGCAAATATAAGGGTGTTTCCTCAACTATGGGCGCTTTTCGAAGATGCATATCTGACTTGTGCATAGACAAGAGAATTCTGTCTTATTTTTGTTCCTAAACCAATTTGTCATTTCTATCACATATCAAACTAGTGTATTTTGTTTCCCTTGCTAAGGTAAATTTAATGATAGCATTGTATGTATTCAAAATGCACATACTTTTATTTTTGCAAAATTTGACTATTACTATGCAAACTTGTAACTGCAGCTTGAGAAAAGTCAGAATTGTGAGATACTGTATAAACGCAATTGTGAATTAAAAAAGTCATAGTAATTTTATTGTGACAAAGGTTCCATAATTACAGCATCACTGGAAATTATACACAATAAAATATTCAATACAATTTTTTTTATTATTGTAGTGCAATGAAATTAAGCCATTTTAATTGTGACTTGTCCATATACTTCCTAGAGTCACTGTCCGTACTATACAATCTTTGGCTGGGAATATCAACCATAAAGCAGACAAATTATGCAATTCCATTTTTTTATGTGACATATACCTTGATTTTTGTTGTCTTTGTTGTCTTCACACATCATTTCATTTTTCAGCTCAAACGTAATTATCACTGACACTGTTGTCTCTTTGGTAACCACAAACACATAAATAGTAAAATAATAATAGCTATTTTTTCACTTTATTTCACTGTTTTAAATACACACACATTTATATAATCAGTTTGAATTAAAATCAACCCCTGAGACTTGAAAGTGCCTACAAGTTGAAGTAAGTTCAGACTTCACATGTTTCTCTGCACACACATACACACGTTCATTTACTGACTTCTCATCTTTAATGTTTATTGGCAAACAAATAATCGATCACACATCTGTAAACTCATTTCCTTAAGTAAGAGGAGAGGAAGGGTGGCTTCTTTATCCCCAGCATTCGGATTATTGAATTTTCAGAAGAAACAGACTCATATTGGCTGAGAGAGTTTCAGCCATATGAACTGAAATGGAGTATGTTGGGTCGTAATGATTTAGAGGGTGATTTGTATTGACTGACAGTTTCGCAGCGCTAATGTTTCAGTGTTTTAGTATGACATCACTGTCCTTGCTCTCTCTCTTTGATTGAGTCCCGACTGAACGAGAGACGGTGGCCGCCTCTGGCGCTTTCAACATTGCTGGGCTTTTTTGAACTCACAAATACTGAATGATAAGTTTGAGAAGTGACGTGCAATTAACGGAGCGCAAGAAAAGAATTTGAGAATTTTCAAAAAGGCAGCAGCAAAATGGAATTAATTTGTGCAGATAGGCTATCGTAGAAGACAACAAGCAGAGGAAGGACGGAGCATTTTAAAGCAGAATAAAAGCTCTTTTGGTGGCCGCTTCTGTGTTGTACATTGAATGTTTGAGATTGCATTGTGGGAAGAAACAATTTGAAGTGACCCAGACATGTGTACAGAGGTGATTAAAAATGTACATTCATTAAGACTTGAAACGTGTTTCAAAAGACTGCTTACTGTGAGATTACATACGTTTGGATTCTAAAGCTACCAGTTGGGGAGGGACAGTAGAATGTATATAAATAGTGACTGTCTGCTTACATTTTTCTTAAAGGAAAATAACTGCAAGTTTAATAGGCAAGGGTTAGCTAGTCATCCGACAACTGACTAGTAATTTTTTTTTAATATATATATAATATATGGTAATCAAAATAATTTAGAATTTTCCCCCTTATTTAATTTTAACTTTTATTTTAATACATTTTATTTTTTATTAATAATTGTAAGCATTATTTTAGTGCTGTCAAATGATTAATTGCATCCAAAATAAATGTTTTTGTTTAAATTATATATATGTGTTAGTACTGTGTATAATCTATTGTAAGTATATATGAATACACACACATTCAGTTTATATTTAGAAAATATTTACATGTATTTACTTGTATTGATATTATTTATATTACAGATAAATATATTTAATATATAAATATAATATATTTTTCTTAAATATGTACATGTATATTTGTGAATTTATATAGACATAATAAATATACATAGTACACATATATATTATGAAAACAACAAAAATAATTTAGATGCAATAATCATTTGATTAATCATTTGACAGCACTAGTATTTCACGTTTATTTATTTATTCATTAATAATTTTCATTGTTTCATGTTTCATTTTCTTGAATTTTATTATCTTAAATAATTATTTTTTTTCAGTAGAAGTAAAAAACTGTCAAAATATGGACAAACCCAGCTATTGTGTTATTTTGACCCAGTTGTTGGGTTACTACCCAGAAGGTTTAGTTAAACATTTAACTGGGTTAAAACAAGCCAGTTACAATACACTAAATACACTGGGTTTAACCCAGCATTTTTTAGAGTGTACTTTCTTAATTTGTTCGATTTTTTTATTTCCACTAATTATTTTCATAATTATTGATACTAGTTTTCAACAAGCTGCTGAATTATCCGTATTCAATACACAGCGCATTTTACATTCCCTGACTAATCTCGAAGCGCATCTTGTTTATATATGCATCCGTAAAAAAGAGCCTCTGCGGTTTGCTGCACTGTGTAAGGTTGCAGAGCGTGATGCGCAGGGCATCCAAACCTCCTGCAGTGTTTATGAAACATGCGCTCTACCCACCCCTCAACCCCCCCGAACACTTCCCACACAAAAGCCAATGAGAGAAATCATTGCGCTACAAAGCAGTTGTACACTTTTATGGCTTTGATGCGGAGGCTACCTCCCGTCGGCCAGAGCATCTGCTTCACTGTAATCGCTCTCAAAGCAATAAAACGGACTAACTCTCCTGTGCATCCCCCCGGAGCTCACTGCTGCTGCTGCTGCACTCTCCCATCTCTCATTCAGCGCCACTTACTGTTGCTCTATCTCCCTCTCTCTCCGTTTTCATCTCGCCCTCCACCCTTCATCCTTCTAAATGAAAGTGCATAGTCTAAGTTGTTTATCCTGTAAATATTCAGGCTAAATACATCTCATATTTATTTTCCTCAGGACACATTCTACACATCAAAGTGAAGCTCTTGCAAATATGCAAACATGTACGCAGCATATTTCAAAAATGGCTGTCAAATGGGCTGCCTGGCATGGAACGAGAAAGGAATGCATGTGACTAATGAATATTATTGTTCTTGTTGTTGTTTTTAATGCTGCATTATGTATTATGAATCTCTCTCTCTCTCTCATATATTAAACTAAAACGTTTATTTTGGATGCGATTAATTGTGATAATTGTAATCATTTGACAGCACTGATATACACAAATATTGATACACAAATATATGATTCTGATACCAGAATTATAATAAATGCTATTGTATTTTAACAAATGTAAGATAACCTTACAAATATGAAACATTTCATTTATGGGAAGGTAATGTCTTCCTTTATAAATACAATAAATTGGTAAGTAAATTGCAGCGTTCATTTAGCTGTATTTCACTCTTTTCTTTAGTAAGACAGCTGTGGTGCACTGCGTGAAAGCGAGACATATCCAAGGTGACAAAGAGTCAAATGGAACAATCCTTTTCACCTTTCTACATCACGCAAACCCCTTCCTTAAATCTTAATTTTTTATCAGCCAAATGAAAGATTCAGTGCTCCTATTAGACATTTATATGATCTCCTTTTGAAAACCTGTAATGTTAAAGAATGGAGCAGCTTTCACAAACCCCCTCTCTCTTTCTTCCTTTCAACCATTTCAAATTAAGCCTCTTAAAAGTCATTTTCACCACCGACGCCCTATTAAACTTAATGATCATTTAACAACAATACAAAGCTTTCTGTTTTCACGCAGCCTCAGAGGTCTGTATGCCTCCCGTAGTTTGGTTATTACTCATTGTTAGAGTTTGGGGCTAATTGCAGGTGTAGATGGAGGTAGGGCACCATTCGTCACAGCTCAGATTAGTTGAGACTTGTGGAATTATAGTTCATTTGGCAGTTTACTGCACGGCGCTCTGGAATACTTGGTTCTGATTGGTCAGTCGTGGCATTCTGCAGTCAAATATTACATTATATAACGCCATATTTGACTGTCCCTAGCAACACTAAACTATTTTTTTTGTATCACCCTGTTGTGTCTTTGTTCTCTCATTAAAACAATTTCACCTCAAATCGATGCTTTGACCATTTAGTTGCTTATTTCAAAAGTAGCCGTGTAATCACCCCGAGGGGGGTTATTTTGCAGTAATGGAGTTTAAAGGGGTCATATCCAGCAATTAATTTTTCCACAGAAGTCTACATTTTTGTACTAACAAACATTTTTAGTTTAGTTTTACTTGATCATTTTTGCTTCTTAGTGTTTTTTTGTTTTTGTTTTTTTTGCTACTGTAGCTTTAAGGCAACTACATGTAAATGACATCTTTATGATTGGCTAATCTGAGCATACCGACAAAGTTCATGCTGTCATGCATCAGGGTAGCCAAGTTGCTGAATACTGAATAGGCGTTAATGTATATATGTGGGCGGCATGTTAATGTGCTTCGTGATGGTGATGTCACTGTACATCAAACCCTTTATTTCAAAACAGCACGAAAGGCCTGCTTCTAAATTTACATAATGGCAGTTACCCAGTGATTGTAATATTTCTATACTATTTATTAATAATTTATTATTTCTATAAATATTGTTAATCAATATAGTTCTCATTTTTCAAGTTTTAGTCATTTTGTACTTTGGGTGTTTTTGTTAGTTTTTATTTTTATTAAGTAATTCTATTTTGCCTTTTCATTTCACATTTCAATTTCATGTGTGTACTAAGTTTTTCAATCTAATATTTGTTTCATAAGCTTTGTTTCAAGTACAGTACAACTATTTTTGTTAACTATTTTTAAGGTGTCCTTGTTTGCATGTTACATGTACAATATATATTATTGTATAATAACAATAAGTTATGCATAATTACACGCATATAACCCTAACCAGATAGTAAGTACATGTAGTTAATTAATATTACTCAGTACTTAAATCTTTATTACACTGTAACAAGGACATCTTAAAATAAAGTGGAGCCCAGTTTTTGGTATCAAGTTTACCTTTGATAGATACATGTACTTACTATATTAACAACAGTATGTTATGCATACATGCAACGAACCCTACAGAATGTTGCTAATTAATATTACTTAATAATTAAATGTACAAGGACACTGTAAAATAAAGTGTAACCCAGTTTTTAATCTTTTTAGTTAACAGTAACTACATAGCTCCAAACTTGTTTGTAATGGCTCCTCATGTGTATACTGTATGTTTTCCTCACAGTGCCAGGCTTCCCATACCCAGCAGCCACGGCGGCAGCGGCGTACAGAGGGGCGCACTTAAGAGGAAGAGGGCGCACCGTCTACAATACGTTCCGGGCAGCTGCGCCTCCCCCACACATCCCAGCCTATGGGGGGTACGTAACTACACTCCCTTCTCATATACACTCACACAGGAGTTCACCTTAGTCCTTTTTTCTGACAGCTGCTCCCCCTCGTCGCAGGGCTGCTGTAACATGCATGCATCTCTACCACAGCGCACACACACACACACACATAAGCAGTGCAGCATGTAGCCCGTGCATCCTGCAAGTAATGATGACAGTCAACTGTCATGCTGTTCTGTCATGGCCTTAAGCGTTCCTTTTTTGTAATGTAACATTATGTAAATCCTCTCAAACTACTGAATGCTGAAGGATTTGTGATTTCTGAGCAGTCAAATGATGTTTCTGATTATTTGGTTCTGATTTCATGTATGTAACTGAAAGCTGTTAATATTTATGGGGGTTCTGTTGAGTTTTGAGGTGTCAGGGGCCACAGACTACAGTAGTTTCCACAGCCTGCTGTCTTGTGTTGGTAAATGTGAGGGTTAGAAGATTTACAGCAAAAAGAAATTTAACAAAAATAATCAAAGCTAAATAAACATGCCACTTAAACTGTGTGAAGAACATTTATCTGAAGAAAATGTCAGTGCTTGTAAGGCATTGATTGGATTTTTAGATTTAAGAGGTTTTTGATATGATTTTTAGTCTTTGGATTTGTCATATCATAAAACTGAACACAAAATATAGGTTGTATTTTATTGATTATTATATAAGAATTATCAGCATTTTACAGCTTTGAATGTGGCTCAGAAATGATCATTGTCACCCTCAGTTACATTTTAAATGGCAATAACCAATCAAATGATTTTCAAACTTTAATCTTAAAAAAAAAACTTTTCTTCTCAGAACTGCGTAATACAAACTTCTGAGAAAAAAGTCAGAATCTGACTTTATTACTCGCAGTTGACTTTTTTTTCTCAGAATTGTGAGATATAAATTTGCAATTGCGAGTTAAAAAATAAAATTTTGAGAAGAAAAAAAGACTGTATGTCCTCAGAATTGTGAGTTTTTTATCTCTCACAATTCTGACTTCATAACTCGCAATTGTGAGTTTGTTTCTCAGTTTATATCACGCAATTGACCATTTCTCGTTTATATCTCTGAATTCTGACTTTGTAACTTAAACTTTGTTAAATATAAGTTTATATCTAACAATTCTGATAAAAAAAGCTAGAATTGTGAGATAAAATGTTGCAATCACCTTTTTTATTTCTTATTCAATGGGCTTCCGTAAATGATCCATATAACAAAAGCATGAATGAAATGTGTTAATAATTTTGGCCTTATTTTGAGAAGTGTGATAATTTAAAGCTATTCCAAAGCAATATGGTTGATTAATAATAATAACAAATTCATTTCCCCTCACTTTTAACATATACTACATTTGTTTTTCTTTTTCTTTTTAATTTTTTACAGTTTGCTAATGAATAAATGATATGAAGAAATGTCAGCTCTCTGTGGCTCCTGTACAAAGCCTTTACTCCTTTCTAATTACTTCAAAAGTGCTTGTAGAGACCCTTTGTCACTCTTATTTAGTGTGTATGTGTAATTCTTATTCTGTTCCACTAACCCTGGCTAGAGATGGGGTTGGTATTGCTTGCATGGGAACATGCACTAATATTGATGTGTTTTGTTTGTTTTGTTTGGTGTTTGTCTGTGTGTGTGCGTGTGTTTGCATCTTTCCAGTGTTGTTTACCAGGATGGATTTTATGGTGCAGATATTTATGTAAGTATTCGCATGCCGTCCTTGAATGTTCATGTACATACCCCTCGCCCCCCCACCCCCACCCCCACCCCCACCCTTTCACACACTCGTAAAGAACATTCTTCCCCAGCCAGCCGCATCACACAAGTATCAGTGACAGAGGAATAGACGTTGTTGAGTTTATTGTCATATGTGGTGAGACTCGGTTACCTGAAACTGAGCAGTAGAGCAGGGCATGCTGTGATTGTACAGTGTAAAAACTCATATACCTACAGTAGACCTACCTAAAATTTCCTTTTTTCTCTACCTGGTCTCATGTACTTTGGTGCACTTTTAAGTGAGACACGAGATACGTACCAAGAAACACATATCACTGTGCAGTTTCCAATCAACACTAGAGGCAGTAAAACTCAGACACCTTTTATTCCTTTTCAAACAAATTTATACAGAGTTTTGATTCAAAACAATATTAATATGCTGGAATATTTGTAAACGGATGCTTTTAAACGTTAGCATCACACATATCCAGCTTCAAATTTATGGGTTTTCAAAGAGTGTAGGTTTGTTCAGTAGCTTACGGAGTACAGAGACGTACTTGAGAGGCGAGGAACTCCGGTTCGAATCCTGTGTAACTACGGTTTGGCAAAACATTTCAAATCTGTGTAAAAGGAAGTTGAAATGACACGGTTGCATCAATAAATGTGTTTTTATATCAGTTTTGCTCTTGTTAACACTATTTGGTAGGTTTAGGGTTGGATTTGGTGTAGGACATATTTCCAACATGATAGAGCATTAACTTTTAGCGACAGTCTCCGGATATTACAATTTTATCTACAGTTCTATTACAATTATATCAATGTAATAAAAACATGCCAGGGTTCACGTATTGAACCTGTGTTTTAGCGCCACTCAGTGGACATTTCTCATTGAAACTGTGTTGAAACGTGCAGTAAAGCACGTAAAAATTGTGTTGCACAAAAAGTGCACAGAGATACATATTTTTATGAGACCAGGTTGTTTTTTCTTGATTGTGACATGATATAAAATGTTCAGTTTTCTAATATCAATAGCATAATAGCAATAAAGGGTCGGATAGCATATGTGAAATAGTGAATGGGTAATGTTCAAATTGTGCATATCATTAAGACATTCATCTGCAAGTTTACTACATTTTGAGGTTAGAAGAAGCATCTGGAGCTTAGGTGGGGCAACTAGCAGGGACAGAAAGCTTGTTCTCCTCAAGGCCATGTCTCATTGAGCCTGACACAGCCTGATGTATCTCCCCCAATTCGCCCTCCTCTGGGACGAAACAAATTGTACAGGGTACAAATGTGCGTGGAAATGGCGGGAAGGCTGCTGTAACGCTTCCTCTGTTCCCCTGTCATTAGCGCAGTGCCACAGTGGCTGGGATTGATTGTTCTGCTGCGATAAGATCATCTAATATTCATTAGAAACTATCCAAGAACTGTATTTGTTTATTACCAATCTTAATTTGCTGAGTGCTCTGCTAAATGTACTGAATGTTGGCTGAGGTCTGGAAAATGAAGCTACGCTAGCATAGAACAGACAGCCTTAAAATGAGCAAGTTAAACAAAGAAAAACTGGATGCATACCACATGCAGGGGTGCAATAAGGCAGGAAGATCTTCCAAATATAAACGACACAGCGTGTGTAATATCTCTCCATTTAATCTGTAATATAAAGTGTTTTGCATTTCCCTCATGTGGCTGACTTTTCATTTCTAGAAGATCCAGAAATGCCTAAAGCCACACTGTAACAAACAAGTCCATTTGCAGCATCAGTAATGATTGGAAACGTTCCGATATGACCTGATCATTTTGATCTAAGAACACAAGTTCAATCATTAAAAAACCTCTGCTTTTTCTAATGATGTTATAATTTTGTTTCACTAATGTAATCCTGTTTGCTTCTAAAGAAACAGAGTATAAGAATAAGAAAATTGAGTGTCCTTGTTACGCATATTACATGTGGTTATACCATTAAATAACAATACATTATGCGTAATATATGAAAGTAACCCTAAGCCACACCCCAATCTTAACCTTAAACATTTAGTTAAGTAACATTACTCAGTACTTAAATGTATAAATACACAGTAACAAGGACACCTTAACTAAAGTATAACTGAAAGTTGCCCCTAAAGATTGCAAAAATTTAGACTTTTTTGTTGCTGACAGAATTAGAGTTTTATTCATACGTACGTTTAATTATATAAGGCATCAGTAACAGGTTAAGTAAAATTATTATGGATTTAAAATATTTTACATATATTTAGCAATAGAATTGAATAGAATAGAATATAAAACCTTCTCATACTTATAAACGTTGGCCCTTTGAATAGCTTTCAAACTGGCATTTGATGTGAAGCAGCAACAGCAACTTGTCACACCACAGTCACAATGACATTTATTATTTGAATCTAATGAGAAAACTGATATAATATGAAAGCTGAAACTTTGCTTTATCCAAAAAAAAAAGCTGCTTTTAAATGTGTCTTCCTTTGCTCTGCCAATGAAGGTAGTTTGGAACAAAGCTGCAGCAGAACTGTTGTTAAATCAGTGTTTTGAACAAATCGGTTGACTGAATAATTAAATGACTCATAAACAAAGTCTCCTTGGTTCAGTAAATGCTTCAGTGATTCAATGAATCACCAATTAAGACAGTCACTTGTTGCCACCTACTGGTATGTTGGTGTAACCTGCAATTAGAGTCAATGAGTAATCCCCACCATTAATGCATAGTATGATATAAACACTGAGAAGTCTAAGTGTTGTTAGACTTTTACCGGGGACTGGAATTATTGTTGCATAACGTTATATATGCACATATAAAACACTTGAGTAGTTGTATTATTCTGTATAAGATCCCCCCTGGAATCTTTTCAAGTAGCTCAGGCCATCAAGCGGTTGTGGCAGGCAAACACACTTTAGTAAAAGTATGAGAATCTCACCATGTGCATCAATAACCATGATAAACTCAGCATGTCCACATGCACTCCAGACAGATACAAGCAGTCAGGAGTCAGTGGAGCCCTATCTATTCCTCCTCTCTTTGTGAGTCATAATGATAAATTGTGGCCGCTCTCCAGATGCGCATCTCAGCATTAAAGTCCTGACCACTGCTCTCACCGCACCTGCACACCCTGTCAGTTTCCCTGAGGTTAGTTGACCAAGCCTAATGGAGCTTCAGAGACATGTAGATGCCCGCGGCCCCCGTCTGTCAGAGATGACAGCACTGGTGACTAAGGGGCCCCGTTCGGCCATCCCGCTCTGCAGCTCATCACACCAGCTTTAAATACAGCCCAGATGCATCACGGCCTCGTGTCAGGCTGGGTGTTGCGCGGGTAAATGAAATGGTTTGTTAAGGGGCGGGCCACACAGTGGGAGTGTCGAATTACACGGTGAGTCATTATGGAAGGAGTTAGAGGACGGAGGTGAGCTGCGAGGAAGTGGGAGGGTGAGGAACATGAAGAAAGTTGAGAGAAGGAGCTGCTGTTATGTATGTGTGAGTGCAGGGAGAGGGAGGGTGGTAATTACTACAGCCTGAAGGCCTGGTGTGGAGAACAGCAGGGTCAGGAGACCAGTAAGCCCTGGAGGAGCCGAGAAAGAGCAGAGGTGTACAGATGGACTTATCAGTTAGTGTTTTCTGTGGACTGCTAATAGGAATGGTAAAGGAAGCTGTGCCTCCTCAAAAAAGAAATGAATCAACAGTGCAACAATACAAAAAAATATTAGGAAATATTATATTTTGTCACATAAGCTAGAGTGCGCTTTTACTAAATATTTAGTTTAACAGCACAATAAGGGGGAAAAAAAAGATTTTGCTCTGGTTCCAGGGAGTAATTTAGAAAGGCTTTTCTTTATTTTGTATTTTTTTGGTTTCTTTGCTTCCCAAACTTTGAGTACTTAAGCAGCTCCTAGGGGTAAATATTTAAATATTTATTTAAGTAATTTTAATTGTAATAATTTGTATTATATTTATGTATTTTAATATATTTATTTATAATATAATGTAATATAATTATACATACATACATACATCTATATATATATATATATATATACATTTTTTCATTTAATTATTATTTAAGAAAATCAAGGTCTTAAAATCAGTCAATTGTGGAATAAAATCAAAGAAGAATGACAGAAATTATGGTAACAAGTTAAGGATATGGGAATTAATTTAAGTAATTTAGATGAATATTGTTATAATGATGAAACCATTTTTATAGTGCAATATGATCATTTGTGTAAGTGTTGATGACAGCCTGTGCACCCAGACAGATGCACATTTTTGATTTAGCATTTATAAAGGGGTATGATGGGGCTGCGGGGGTAGATAAGATAAAATTGGTCAGGAAACACTAAATTAGAGAACAGGAACTAATTGTTATATAATAAAAACCTAAAACGAAAGTCCAAAGCACAGTAATGGTCGTGTGGGAGTATTTCAAGAAGACAGCTATATCTCGACTATGAAAAACGCTGCTCAAATCATCAGGCATATGCGCTTTTGACTGTATGTGTTTGTTTGGCCTTTTTGCCTTACTGAACATCTGATGTTACCGTTCCACATGTTGAAATTATTCCTTTCTCCGTCGTGGGCAAAAAGAAGTAGTGTAGTATGACAGCGCTACACAATTAATCTTTAGATGTATGCATGAGAGGAATAAGAAAGTAGGTTGAGTAACCAACATAAGGCTGCTGCTTTGTAATTAGATTATGCATATTTAATAGCTATGATTATGACATGTGCGTCCCCTCTTTCAGAGCATGCGGCGGATCGCGAGCACCGATGCCGTGAACTCCGAGCGAATGAATGCGACATTTTCGCGTGCTGCTCTCTCCAAAAGCACTCCATGCCTCTTCATCTCCATGAGATTCAGTCGTACAGTCTCTGTCATAGCACATAACATCAAACCTCCCTCCCCAGACAACCACCCCGCCCCCCTCCCCCCACAACCCTCAACCTTTTATATCTCGCAAACACATTTTATAAAAAGTCCAAACAGCTGTTGTCGACGTGCTCATGTGAGCGAGTGTGTGTTGTGTTTCTAGGGTGGTTATGCTGCCTACCGATACACTCAGCCTGCTACTGCTACCGCCGCTGCCTACAGTGACAGGTAAGACACACACCGCTGCCTGCACACCACTGACAACACCACCTTACCAGGCCCTCCGGCGGGGCCCTTAACACCCACCCACCTCCCCCGCCGAGGCGGCCTCGTTCTCTCTCACCCTTTACTCCTCTGAGGTCAAACTCTCTCCCTTCGTCACGAGCAGAGGCAGGCGCACGCAAAAAAAAAAAAAAAGGCCAGCCTGATTTATTAGCCTAATTCCCCTTGCCAGTGGTGATGGGGAATATCACGGTGCCCAGTGCAGTAATTGGCAAATTAAATCAAATGAGATGTCACTGCAAATGTAATGGTGAAATGCATCCATGGCGGAGCAACTGTAACTGCAGAATGAAGTGGGATAGACCTGACAGTTCCTCAGAGATGAGACAAAAGCCCGTTTGGCAGGGCGACCAGAGGAAGTCGTCTTGGCTGATTTTGATTTCCTTTTCTTTCTTTTTTTTTCCTCTCTCTCTCTCTCTCTCTTGTCAATTGTGAGTGTAAGCTTATTGCAGATGGCACGCAATCAAGAATAAAGCAAATTCGGAGCCTTGATGTGATTGTAAAACATTCGCATGACACGAAAGCATATCTGCTCATGACTGTTAATGCCAAATAATGATCGTAATGCTGTCATCCGACATGTAACAACTGATATTGTGCAGCCATAACTAGATGAAGCAACACTTGATTATCATGTCATCTTAGCAGTGCTGTCATAATCTGTCAACGGTGTCCCTGCATGCCTCTTGATAAGTTGTGTGCTGTGAATCTCACCCGACCGGTTGTGAGTGGTGCTCATCATCATTACATCATGTTTATGTAATCATCACGGGAGCGTTTGTGCGTGCGTAGAGCCCGGTGTCCACGGTAAAGGCAGATCATTAGCTGCGGATGGGGACCAAACACACCCGAGTGCGTTCTGATGTCTGCCGGCCGTGAGCTGCATGTCATAGTGTTTGTAATTGCTGCCAGGCTTAAGATCAGTGTGGTTTCACGATCGGTTCAATAACCACATGTGTCCTCCTCACACGCAGGGACTTCTCTGGATAAATACAGTAGACTGTCCTCGGAGATTAAAGTCAGAGCATCCTAAGAAACCACCGTAATGATTCCAAGGGCCCTTGTTGCTTTACTGTGGCTTCTTGTTATGAGAAATCTTTTATGGTATAGCGGTAATCTGATTTTCTGTTAGGTTAGTTTGATTACTTTCTGCCTAGGCAATCATGTAATGATCTTATGCACTAGCTTGTCCGAGTTGAACATTAAAATATTTTATTTATCCATTTATTTACTTAAGTAATAAATAAATGGGACAGAATCCATGTTAAATAAAAACAGAAAAGATGAAGTACCATTCAAAGAGTTGGGGGTCAGTATATGTTTAAAGCAAGTGTTATATGCTCACTTATTGTATTTTAAAATGTGATTTATTCCTGTGATGGCAAAGATGAATTTTCAGCATCGTTGCTTCAGTCTTCAGTTTCACATGATCCTTTAGAAATCATTCTGATATGCTGCTGATTTTCTGCTTTTTTTTAAATTATTATTATTGAAAACAGTTGTGCTTGTGAACAGATTCTTTGATGAATAGAAAGTTCAAAAGAATGTTTATTTTTAAACTTTTGTGTGTGTAAAATTATAAACTGAGTTTACTGTAAATTTAATGCATCCTTCCTTACTGAGAGTATTAATTAAAAATAAAAATAAATTACTGACCCCAAACATTTAAACTCAGGAGCAGTGCAGAGTTCATGTTTACATTTATTCATTAATAATTAAGCATGTTTTTAAATTAGCTGCTTTAAAATGTTTCTGACCATATCTACATCTTTTCTGTTTTTTTTAATCACAGATTTTGTTCCATTTATTGGACAATAAATACATGAAAAAAATAAAGTGTTAGGTAACGTTTTATCTTAAAGTGTCTTTGTTACATGCTACATGCACTTATTATTGTACTTACAATAAATGATGTGTAATTGCATACAAGTAACCCTAATCCCGACCATATAGTAAGTACATGAAGTTAAGTTAGCAACAAAGACACCTTAAAATAAAGTGGAACCAACATACACTTAGTGACATCAGAGATTGTTTGTGGTTCTGACTAGGCTAAGCATCAGTATTTCTATTGCTCATACTTATGGATTTGAAAAATACCCAACCCTAAGACAACTCGCCCCGCACCGCTTGTGCTACAGACGTGAATGATGTGTTTCAGCTATTGCTTTAACTGTTTTGTCTTTAATACAGATCTTAGTCTCTCTTTCATTATGTTCTATGAACCCCCGAAACTGCCTGTGGTTCAGTTTGTATTAAAAATGTAGTTATACTAGTAGACATAGTCATTGCTTTGCCAGTGGGCAGAGCTAATGCTAATGCTCGGAACTGATTAAATTCAGAAAGTTTCCTTAATGTTGTTTAGCTCTCTGCAGAAACCTGCTTGATTGATTATGCAAATGAAGAGGCCTCTCAATAACATTTGAATTATTTTGTTTACCTTTAGACACATTTTGAGAATAATAGCAGCTTTGGGAAATTGAAACCGCAACCCAACATACAAATTAGGTCCCCGATACAAATTCCAGCTAAATTAGTTTGCATGAGACTAGTCTTTCATAATAGAGATTATAAATGATTGTTATTGAGAAGTCATACATTTTTTACATTTTTCGGATTTAAAACGATTGAATTATTCATTTGCAATGTAAATGACTTATAATCTCCCTTCCCTCATAAAAATAAATTATTCATGTCTCAATGAGTAACGTTTTTAGACAGTTGGAGTTTAATCGTTCAGTCTGCCTCCATTAAAATAACCTCTCAGCACTGTTAGATGTTATCACCTCGTGTGAAAGATATCATCTTTGATCTCCGCTAATCCTGCGAGTGTTTTGACTGCAGTTGATCTCTCGCCTTCCATGGTGGCGGATATCAATACCCCAAAGCTTTATCTTAACAGAGTGGCGCACTCTGACACCCTGCCGTCCCGATGCTGGTCTCGTTAGCCGTTAGCCATCACGTCTGGTTGCTGCTCTTTGTCGGAGCTTCACTGGATCTCCGTCAGAGATGGCCAGGGTCAGCCTTGGATCTGGAGGTGCTGCTGGGAGACGGAGTCCGGGTCAGGGCTGCTTCTTTCTCTCCAGTCACCTTTTAGAGCTCAAGGCTCAGCCGGTCCCATCTGAACAGCTGCGGGCAGGGGGCACGTGGGTCAGGAGTACACTGTAGCATCGCTTCCTACAACCCACCATGCTAGCGTTGGCTGACCTCTGTCCCTGCGACGCTTGTACAGGAAAGGTTGAAGTGGCCTGTCGTGCGTGTTTCTGGCGCTCCCTGGACCGAGTTGAAACCCTCAGGGCTGAGGGAGCAGCTGTGCAGGAAGCTAGAGCAACTCTTTAAACTCTTTTATGAAAGGCAATTTCTTTAGTTTATTAGCGAATGATGCTGCTAACATATACCAGGCATGCTCACGGGTGTAAAAAGTGATACTTGATGGACAGTATTGGATTCTGAACAATTGAAAAAGTCTATGTATCAAGCTAAAAACATGCTTCAGGGACAACTTTCTTTTCTTAGATAGTGTTGATACTTAAATGTAGTTATATAGAGCCTCGACAGTAGTTATGATGCAATTGAAAAGCCTTGATTTGGATCAAAGATCTTGCTGATGTTTTTTGTCATCTCTTTATAAGCATCAGTATATGATGAATACAGTTATGTGAGCAAATTGCATTTTATTCAAAACATTGAAAGGAACATAATTTGACTTGTTAGTTCAGGAAAACAAAAAATTTGGACATCCATTAAAATTTTTTTTAAAAATTTAATGCATTTATGATAGCAAGGTCGTATTAAATTAAACAAAAAATAATGTTGAAGACATTTATAATGGTATCAAATGTTTCTTTTTCAAATAAATGCTGTTGTTTTGAGCTTCTCTTTCTTCAGAGACTGTTTCCAATACACTGTTTCCCCAAATAAATAAATAAAATAAAAATCAATGATTATAATAAGAAATGTTTCTTAATCACTAAATCAGCATATTAGAATAATTTTTGAAGGTTCATGTGACACTAAAAACTGGAGTAGTGACTGCTGAAAATTCTATTATAAATTCTATTCTTTCTCATTTTATTTTAAAACATATTCAAGTAGAAAAGTTATTTGAAATTGTAATAATATTTCTGTTTTACTGTATTTATTAAGTACAGCTTTACTGTATATACTCACTGACCCCATATTTTTGAACGATAATGTATATTTGTTTTAAAATTAGAATAGATTTACATCGTGATGACTTCTGAAATATGTACTTTATACTATGACTAAAAACTATAATAATTTAATTAAGTTGCAGTGCAAATATTTAGTTTCAGGTAAAGTAAACATTTCCCAAAACGATTCGTATTTGTAAGAATGAAGTACAATAGCATTTCTCAAGTGATTTACACCCCTGAATGTGTTGGCCAGATGTCTGCATTTTGCTTGGAAGTGCCTTGAGACCATTGGCTGCTGTTACGAAGAGAAGAGCATTTATGTGTTTGAATTGTTTAGTGTTGAATATCAAATAATCTAGAAGTAAATACCGAATGCAGTTGAAATATTATTTCTATAACAATATGTGTGATGTAGTCCAGTGTACTACTGCTTGTGACTTTAGCGTCTTCATGAAGTGCATGTTTAATCTGTAATGTGTATTAATGGTCATATCTGAAGAAAGTACATATCTAATTTTGTGCGGCACTAAGAGTAATAGACAGTGCACCATTTAATGCATGTGTTCAAATGCATGTCTGCATTGAGCTTTTCTCCCTAGAGTGTATGTGTGAGTGTATCTGTGTGTGTGCATTGGGACGGTCAATACTGTCATGCCGAATAGAACATTGTATTCAAAACAAGCCCCCTAACATGATTAAGAGGGCCGATTCAATCTGAATGCTTAGCGGGAATGAATGATTCATTTAGTTATTAAATATAGCTCCAAGCGGCAATTAAAAAGGGGCCTGGCAATATGGCGGCCAATGTCTCTAATTAGACGTGAGATCAAGCCATGACACATCATTTGTCACACCTGTGCAGTGACTCATGAAGCCTGTTCAGTGCATCCAATGATACGGCTCATTCTAGTTGTGCTTGTTTACCCAGAATGCACCATTTACCCACATCCTGTTTGCATTGTAATAATTCTTATAAAATGATTTTTTTATATATATTTTTGTTTGTTATTTACAACATAGCTGATGATTCTACTCTAGACCTTGCAATGCTGCACGTTTCTGATGTTAAATATATGTGAAGGAAAAACAGGTTCACAGTTTAAAATTTAAGGTGCACTCAGTAATTTTTTAGTTGTTGTTGTTGTTGTTGTTGTTGCATATTGAAATTAGTGACACCTAGTGGGTCAGATGCAGTATCACTCAAAAGTTTATAGTTACTATTCACAGTAAGACAACATTATTTTAAAATTAAATTGTCAGTCAATATGTCATTTGCTGGTAATATATACATATATTAAAATTCAGCATAAATTGCCATCATAGGCTCTAGTGGAAACAGGATATTTAACAAAAATAAAATTAAATAAAATGTAGGGTAAGATTTGTTTAATTGATTGAACGGTTTGAATGTGAGTTTGTTCAAAAACTTGTTTAAATATTTATTTGGCTACTGCATGGCTTGTCATTTTTAGAAGTAAAGCTTACATTCATATTAAAAGCTATGAAAAACAAAAATTATTTTATTTGTAACAACATGGACTGATTAATCATTGGCAATATGACCAGGAGCATGCATTAAGAAAGTTAATATAATCAGTTTTGATTTAATGTTAGCTAAAGCCTGGAATACACTACACTATTTTTGCCCAGATTGTCTGCTGACTTGCACTCTGGAGAAGAACGCTAGTTGCTGAAAGTCAGAGCCAGTCTGTAGATTTAAGTTGACAGATTTGATAGAAAATTGTGTAGTGTATGATGGTCACAGACCATTTAGCTTCAGACTCTGATTCCATCCAGTCGGAGGATATCTTCAACTGAACACATATTGTTTTCATTTGGCCAAGTTTCCTCAGTCACTATTTGCAAAGTCAGTAAGTGCATCATGCCTAGTGTTTTAAAAGTCTGTTCAGATTTGAAAAATCCTGTCTGTGGTGTATTCCAGCCTTAAGATTTTTTCTATTATTATTTTTATTTTTTACAAAGCCTATTATCCTCACCAAGGCTGCATTTATTTAGTCAAAAATAGTTAAAACACTAATGTAGTAAAATATTCTTCACAGTTTGATAATTATTTTGTATTTCAGTATATTTAAATGTGCTTTATTCTTGTAATGTCAAACTTTTCAGCAGCTGTTAGTCCAATTTATATGATCTATGTTAAAAACAGTTATGTTGTTTAATTCTGAATCCATTGTACTTCCTTCAGCATCCTTTGATGAATAGAAAGTTCAAAAGTACAGCATTTATTTGAAATAGAAGCATTTTGTAACACAATAAATGTCCTTATGGTCACTTTGAACAATTTAATGTGTTTTGGCCTAACAAGTGTGGAAAAAAATGACTGACCCTGTGACTTTTTTCAAATGTGCTACCCGTTTCTTAACATGTGTAACATTTTTTAATGAGGGTAAAAAATGACTGAGTGGACCTTCTTATTTTGACATTTTAAAAACTATCTCAAATAAATCTGTCCATAATACAGTGGGAGTTTTGCTTTTCTCTCTCTTCTCATCTCTCTCTCCAAAGAAAAGTTTATGGTGTATGACATAAGCGCTTTGATGTATAATATTATCTGTTTGATTTCCAATATCATCCGTGTATAATGGTCGCAGTCTCAGGTGTTTCTAACGGGCTCGGCGGCCGGTTTTTATGTGACCGTTCAAGGCCATCCCAGCACTATTCAGTAATGCTGTGAATGCAATTCCTTGACTTTTACAGAACAATAGTGATGGAGGGAGGGGGTTTACAGAGGAGAGGACGTTTAGAGTGGCTAAATCAAAGTGTCTCGCGCACAGCTGCGGTTTCTATTGAATCGGCCCCAGTCCGAGGTTATGATTTAGTCTCATCTCTGATATACTGTATATGTCTTTTTTTACCCCTCTACTTTATTCCCGCATTTGCATCTCCAATCCCCCCAGCATGCCTTTTCCCTGTTCTTCCATGTGTATACCAGTGAGGGGGCCGCACACTGAGAGCTCTGGTTCTTTTTGCTTGTGAACTAAAACCCATTTATGCCACCATCCATCCCCCCCCCTTTCCATTCCCTAACACCCCCTCCTCTAACCCTCCCTCCCTCCCTCCCTTCCTCCCCCCGCCTCTCGTCCATCCAGCCAGTCAGCAGGCGGTATTGTAAATTTTATCTTCTCTTGCAGAAATCATTTCGTCTTCGTTGCAGCAGATGAAATTTCTTGTAACACCTCCTCAGGTAAAATAAATAAATATAAATGAATACCAAATCACCCTCACTTTCTCAATGCACCCACGAGGGAGCGAGCATATACCCCCTTTTTTATGCACCCTGACAGTGAGTGCTTCTATTGCCCGGCTGTCTCCTTATTTCTGCCCCCCGTTTGATTAGTAGATGTTACGTTTTTTCTTACTACGTTTCTCTTGAATGCTCTTTTTTGGACGAGTGGAGTAGTTTTGGAGTACTGCATGAGGATAGCTGGAAGGCATCGCATTCATAGTTCTCATCTTCTGTTTCTCTCTCCCATGGCACTGCTTGGAAGAGGCATGTGTTCCTTGAAGAGTGAAATGAACACGCTTGTCACGAGCTTGGAATCTGTGATTTTCCTTTTTTTTCTGTCTCAATCTTCCTTGTGTTCCATGGTTCCTTTGAGTTCTCCACCATCGCCCTCCCTTTCCATTAGATCTGTGTGTGTGTGTGTGTGTGTGTGTGTGCGCGCGAGAGGGCCTTTTTTTGGTTGGTTTGTTTGTGTCATTGTTTTACAGGCGTGTGGTGCTGTTGTCATTGTCGTATCAAGGTTGCTCATGTAGTATATGGTGTCTTGCACATTGGCTGTAGGTGGCTAGATCTTGGGAATGACACAAGTGTGATTGTTACTAGTTTGAATCGTGATATACCGAAAGGAAAATGGACCTGTCCATCCGTGAATTGATTTTGTGACAGCCCTTTTTTTTCCCTTCCTTCCCCCCCCTCGACCAGGGAAAATGAATATGCTAACAAGGCTGTAATTTAGCAGAAGGCACTTTCTTGAAGACATCAGCTGTTTTCTGTAAAACACAATTGGAATGTGTAATTTGGAGTCTGAAAAACTTGCAAATTATGGTCTAATTGTCCCGGTTCAATAATTGCTGATAACCCCAAAGGCCGTGCACATCCTGTTCGCAAACCAACGTAATCAGTAAGTAAGAAAAGCGGAGAAGGTCTGCATACAGAGCCCCTAAAGCACAGCCCAGCATTGTTTAAAGAAATCATAGAAATGAGCTGTCCGTTCAGTCTCCTGGTGGGAAAAGTCAATACATTTAGAGGAATGGCACTGCTGTGGAGCACACATTTTCCAAAATAATGAGCATCTAGTCAATAATGCAGATATATCCCAGCCATCCGAGATTTATTAACCTGTATCTCAGGGCCCAGATCTAATTTAGCTGTATGTTTGGAGTCACTGGTGTTCATTAACAAACATAGAGCTTACCAGTCTCATAAATCAAGGGTTTTTTTTTCCCGACTTCAGCCTGTCTCGATGGGCGGCAGGAGGAGCCTAGTATAACGGATCTTAGCAAGAAACAAACCAATAGTCACAAGGATGGCTTTGAGCCTTAAAATTTGCCACGTGTTTCCAGCAGGCGCTGCTAGAAAAACAGACAAAAATACTTTTTCAGTGTCCTTCAAACAGCAGTTAAAAACCCCCCAGTTTTTGCATTTCGGGTGACTCATCCAATCAGCGTTATTTCCCTTACTTAATACTTTAGGAATAATTAACCAGGTGCTATATCCTGAGGGTCACCTTTTCAATCTTAGCTCCAGAAGAGCAGAGGCAGCCCTGGTTTGATCACTGCACTGCATACTCATTAAAACTAACCCCTGTAAACACAGATAACGCAGGTCAAACAAAATACTTGGCCGCACATTGAAATATGAAGACAGAGCGACTGTGTAGTGAATAACAATGTCTATACTAATTTGCAGTGGATTAACTTCTTAATCGCCAGGAGTGGAAGAATATGTAAATCGCCTCATTTCCCTGCCCTCTGATTGGCTCTTTATCTGGTCCAGAAACACCATGCATTCATAACAATGCTTTGAAGAGCTGATATTTCAGGTTGTTTTCAAACACAGCGATCTTAACCCCTGCTCAAACTTCAAAGGGGGAACAGGGTGAGATCTCCGGATAAAAAAAAAAATTAAAAATTAAATAAGCTCACATTTACACTAAATATCCTGCAGCATTTTCATCAAGTCAGCCCCGGATGAGAATAATGAACAGATGTTTTGTTTTGGTTATTTGGTGCAAGTACTGTAAAACATTGATCGCTGGTCTGTTTGATTTTTATTTATTTTTTTCCTGTGATGTATTTTTTTGCCTTTTTGATCAATATGCCTAAATGAAACTACTAAAAAATTGAAGGGTTGTTTGTGCAAGTGTATTGAACTAGAAAAAGCAAGCAAATTCCTCTTGGTACCGATTTGCAAAGTTTGTACTTACAAAGTGATATTGCTGTAAGCGCTGGCATCCCATAAACGCATCAAATTCGAGTGAGCCGAGTCTAGTGAGGTCTTGCACAAGCGGCCCTTCAACTTTCAAACAGTGATGTCTTCCTCTTTGACCTGTGCAGCATGACTGCAAGAGCCATGTGATTCTCTCCTCTCTGACTTCATTTGATTGTCATTTTCCAAACACTCTGAAATCATCGCCATACGTGGTTGCTTCAGTCCGTGGTGTGGTATATGACTCTATGACATTTGTGTTTGCATAGAAAAGAAGCGATTTTCAACTTGGCAGTGTGATCTTACCCTCTTTCCGTGTTTCCACAGTTACGGACGAGTTTATGCTGCCGACCCCTACAACCACGCACTTGCTCCAGCAGCCACATACAGCGTTGGTGCCATGGTGAGCGTGAATTTTCATCTCTACCTGCCTCGTTTCCTCTTTCTTTTATCCTCTTTCCTCATTACCCCTTTATTTATCCCTTCCCTGCTCTTTTCTCAGAGCACGCTTGTCATGTACGCTCATTCTTTTCCCTTTTCTTCCCACCTTTTCCTCCTGCATGGATTTTAGCACTGCTGACATCTCCTCACTTAAACTTAATTGAATTTGTCTCTTGTGCTAACGGCAGCTGAAATGCCACATTAATCCTCCCAGTAAACGTGATAAATGTCTTAATTTCTTGGCAGTGTAGTGCATGTTAGTTATTATATTTCTAATTTTGTGAATATCACCTAGCCGAGCGCTCCCCTTAATGGAATAATTAGTCATTTTGATAATTAAATCCATCACCTAAGTGGTGCTGTAGCAACAGCTAAAAGAGGGCGGGGGCAGAGGAGAGACGATGTGATGAAAGACTGCGAGGAAGACTGACAACTCTCGCTGCGATGCACGACTTGTTTGTACATGGACTGCTTTTGATCGCAAAATGTCCACGTGGCATACAAAACGCACACTGCAAAGATCAATTTCTTAATCTGTACGTTTTATCTTGTTTTCCAGTAAAATGCTTTAAACATTTGTGTACATTTATAAGAATTAATGTGACTTTTTTGTTGCAAATTGAATTGTTTGAAAGTTTGGTAACACTTCAGAATAGGGGGCCAGAATAATGCATTAGTTAAGCATTAATTAATGGCTAATTTGTTCACAATTAAGCAGTAGCTGAGCAAAAACACACTAGTAATTAATGATTAACCTAACATTTTAAGGGCCCGAATTATGCATTAGTTAAGCATAAACAAACTAGTAATTTATGATTAACAATTATGCATCAGTTAAGCATGAACACGTATATAACTAATGATTACATATAGTAAGGGCATATTATCTATTATTTACAATTCATTAGTCATTTTAAAGACTCACACACACACAAACACATATATATATACATATATATATATATTTATTTATTTTTTATTTTTTTAATGTTATTTACTTATTTTTTGTTATTGTTATTATGTTTAATTACTGCTGGTTTGCAATTATATATGGCTTAAATATCGTAATAAAGACTATTTGACCCTCTGTTCTAAATCTACATAATGACACTTATTGAGTGATATTCAAGTTTATTGATTAGGATAAGCTAATAATTAAGGCTAAACTACCATTAATATAG